>CM066044.1:279136096-279416924 GCA_033557465.1 Ichthyophis bannanicus | reverse complement strand
CGGGACCACTGGTTGGTCTCCTTGGATCAGTCCAAGGCCTTTGACCGGGTCAATCACCGGTACCTGTGGGTGGTGCTTCAGTACTTCGGCCTCCCCGCAGGTTTCCTCTTCGTCTTGCAGGTGCTGTACCGAGGGGGGGTGAGCTTCCCGTTTATCAACGGGTGGCTCGGACGGCCTTTTTGTGTCGCCTCGGGGGTGCGGCAGGGGTGCCCTTTGAGCCCCCTGCTGTATGTTTTCTCCCTCGACCCCTTCCTCAGGAGATTGTCCTCGGGTGGGATGCGAGGCCTGGAGGCGCCTGGTGCGTTTCCAGTCTCTGTCGTGGCCTACGCTGACGATGTCTCAGTTTACGTGGACGGTACCGAGGGGGTGGAGGCCCTGCGGGAGGCCGTGGAGGAGTACTCGGAGGTAGCCCACTCTGTTGTTAACCACAGCAAGTGCCAGACGCTGTGGTTGGGCCCCTCGGAGGCCTCCCCGCCTTCCTGCGCCCCCTTTCCTCCTCCTCAGGGGGAGGTCCGCGTTTTGGGCCTCGTCTTCGGTTCGGAGGACTGTGCGGTGTCCAATTGGGCTCGTTGTGTTGAGGACTGCACGGTGTCGGGTGCTGCGGTGGAGGGGGCGGAGGTATACGTTTGAGGAGAAAGTCACCCTCCTCAAGACGTTTCTGCTTCCCCTCTTTCTGCACGTGGCCACGGTCTTCGTTCTTCCGTCGTCTTGTCAGGCGTCCGTTAGTGCTGTCTTTTTCTGTTTTCTGTGGGGTAACCGCATGAACCCTGTAAAGAGCAACATCGTTTGCCTGGGCCGGGAGCAGGGCTGTTTGGGTATGTTGCACCCCCTTGTTTTCCTGTCCGTCCTGTCTATCACGTTTCACCTGAATCGCATGCGGGAGGGGGGTGGGGTTTGGTGGGTGGCTTCCTACCGGGCATGGTATTCTCGCTTCTGGGAGCAGTGGGAGGTGGCGTCCTCGGTCCCCCGTGTGCGTCGGAGCAGGGAACAGGGCCCCATCGTATGTTTTTCAGATGGTGGGGCTCATTCGGCGGTGGGGGGTGACCGACCCGCTCGCCCAAACTCAAGGAAGGAAAGGCTTGTATCGGATGGTTCTCGCCTCCCACTTTCAACCACGGTGGGCCCTGCGGGACTGTCCGGCGGACGTGATGCAGCGGGGCCTTCAGCAGTTGAACTCCCCTCGGCTGCCGAAGAAAAGTTCGGGATGTAGCCTGGTTGTCTTTCCACGGGCGTTTGTACGTGAGGGACAACCTCAAGTACAGGTCACAGGCCGAGCGGAACTGTCCGAGGGCGGGTTGTGAAGAGCAGCCGGAGACCATGGAGCATTTCCTCCGGCAGTGCCCATATAATGTAGAAGCCTGCCGGTTGGTGTCCGCTGTTCTTCACCTGCCCGATCTTTCCCTCCTCACGTATGCGGAGTTGGTGTACGGGGCCTGGTCCTTTCCCCCAAGGCAGGACTCCGAGACCCTCTACCTTGTCACGGCCGTAGTGCGCTACCACCTGTGGCATGCGCGCGGTTATGCCTCGGCCCGGGGGTTGGTCCTGCCCCTCGACGAGGTGGTGCGGGACATTCTGGAGGACGTGTCCTTCATGGCGCAACGCGAGAGGAGGGTGGTTGCGGCCCATCGTTGGGAGCGTCTGTGGCGTCACCTCACCCTCCGTCCCCCGTGAATCCGGGGGTGGGAGGGTTTGGGTTTGGACTAGGTAGCCCTCAAGTCCATGAGGGGGGCTAGGGATGGGGGGTCCTCAGGGTCCGAAAATGGGGGAGGGAGGGGTGTTAGAGCTGGCTACTCCCCTACGTGCATCCTGCTCCACCATCCGGCATTGTCGGATGTTTGTTTGTGTTTTTGTTTTGGTTACGTTTCTCTTGTTTCGTTATATTGCTTTGATTACTGTTTGTGGGCTTTTGTTGGGAAGTGGGCCAGGGAATGCTTTTATTGTTTCCTTTGTTTGTGTAGGGTGGGTGTGTTTTAGTTCAGGTGGGTGGTCTGTGTGGGGAGGGGGCTCTTGTTTGGGTTTGGGGTGGGGGTGGGGGGATTGTTTTGCTTCGTATTGTGGGATCGATGAGGAGGCGGTTTTGGGGGGAGGTGGGTGGGGGTGGGGGTTTGCTGGGATTTCATTTGTTTGTATGGGAATATGTTGGATATTGTTGGGGGTGGGGTGTTTGCTTGGTGGGGCCATATTATTTTCTGTACTATTACTGTTTTGTTCTTTCCTTGGGATGGGTGGGAGTGTTGGGGGAGCTGGGATATTTTGCTCCTGGACATTATTGGATTTGCCTTTGTTGGGGTGGGTGAGACTGTTGGGGTGTCCTGGACTTATGGACAAGGACTTATGGACATGGACAATTTTCCTTTCTGATTTTGTTGGGGTGGGTGGGGGTTTGGGGGAGCTGAGAGCTATGGACATTTGCTTTTTCTTTGTTCCCATTTGGACTGATTTGTGCTGCTGTTTGGGGGGGTTGGGCACGGGGGATTGTTTTGCCGGGTGTGGTGGTGGTGGGTTGGGGTGGGTCACAGGGGGGGGGGGTTGGGTCCTTGTCTCTGCTTTGTCGGGGTGGGTGGGGGTTTTTGGGGGGCATGGGACTGTTTTGCATTTGTGTGTTTTTCATTTGTTTTTGTATATTGTTGCATGTTTCCTATTAAAAATTTCCCCCATCCTGTCAGGTGACTTCCTGTTTCCTGCTGCAGTGTGAGAGGGAGAGAGAGGTTGGTGCTGCTGGAGCTCCTGCTGGGGAGGAGGGCCCTGCCTGCTTGCGCGAGCCAGGATGTCGGGTCCTGGGCCGCCTCCCGCGGGAGAGGCCCAGGCCCAGGGGCCTGCCGAGCCTGGTGGGCCCCTACCTGTCATTTCTGAGCCTGGCTCGAGTTTGGGATCGGTGCCCCAGGAGGGGGCCCCTGGTCATCCAGGTAGGACTGCGGTAGGCTGCTGGGGAGGGACCCACACGCCCAGGGGGATAGGCTGTCTTCCCCCTGGAGAGGGCCCGCTTTGTCTGCCCAGGACGGGTGTAGCGGCTGGGTGGTGGCAGGGGGAGGCCCTGGGGGAGCCCTGGAGCTCTGTGCCGAGTCACCGGGGCAGCAGTAGTGGTGGTGGTGGGATTCCCCCTCCGCCTCGGGTCCTGGAGGAGGCCTCCACCTCCTCTAGTGAGGATGAGGCGGAGGGGATGGGCCCACCACCTTTCCCGGGGCCCGCAAGGGCTCCGGAGGAAGTGGTGGCTGCGGTGAGGATGCTTCAGGGTCTCCAGGAGGAGACCACCCTGCTGCAGGCCCAGCTCTCCCATCTCGAGAGCATGCAGGCCCTGGTGCCTGGGGAGGGCTGGCTGCCGTACTGCCAACAAGTACGAACGGTGAAGCGGGCCCTTAAGGGTAAGCGCCGATGGGTGGCTTACCTAAGAGCTCAGGGATGTGGGTCCCTCACGGAGGTGTACCAGTATCAAGACCGCTGGGCCGCTATAGATGCCGCAGTCCGGGGGGGGCCCTCGGGGGTGGGCAGGCAGGCTAGGGCTCACTATTCCCCTTTGCAGTTTAAGGCTGCTGAAAAGAAGATTCTTTACACTGTATCAGCGTTGAGTGCCCCCCGACCCCTACTGAATCCTCCTTACCCGGGGGTGGTCGAGGGTACCGGATCCCGGAGTTTGAGTGTTCCATCTGAGGTGGCTGGAGCCCGGCTGCCTTCCCTGCTGCAATCTCCCCTCCAAGATGGCGATTTAGCGTCTGGGGGCGTGGTTTCGGCCCGCCCTGCACCTCCGACGGCTGCTGTCTCCCTTCCTATGGCGGCGCGGGTGTTTGCAGTAAATCCCGCGGTCAGCAGCCTGGTTCCGGCGCCACAGAGTCCGGGAGCTGAGATGTGCTCTTCGCAGGCGTTTCCACTGCCTTCTGCTGCTTTTCCGATGCTGCGTTCTCCTCCTGGGGTTTCCCAAGATGGCCGCCGGGTCCCTGCTGCTGATGACGTCGGTTCTCTGGTGGCCAATCATTGGAGGGCTGCCCCGGCTGCAGAGGTCTTCCCTGGGCTTCCCCGAGCCCCGTCTCGTTTCCAAGATGGCCGCTGGGGTGGCGATGATGTCACTTCCGGGTCGGCCCGGAAGTGTGCTGCCGGTCCTGTTCCAGCTGTGGATTTCGCCTCTTTGGTACGGAGGGGGTCCTTTGAGGCTCTAGCCGGGCTCCCCCGAGGCTCCGGAGGTGCGTTCCTGCCTCGGGGGAGTGAAGATCTTCAGCCGGTTTCTGCATCGCGGTTTCATCGGGGACTGGGGGAGTCCTGTCCTGCTGCTTGTTCTCTGCCTCCTGCTGTCTGCAGTGGAGCTCTGCCTGCCACAGGAACTGCGGGGGATGGTTCTCTTGGGAATTCCCCTAATCGGGCTGCTTTTCCCGTCCATCGGCAGCCGTGTCATGGGGGGGTATTGCAGGGGGAGGGGCTGTGTCCGGGTGCTCCTTTGCTCTGTATCCTCGTTGGGGGGACGGCGCAGCCATTCTGTGTCTTCATTCTTGCCTGCTCTGGGGGAGCAGGATGCACGTCAGAGAGGCGGTGCTGGGTCGCTGCAGGGGTCTCTGTGCTTTGGGTCCGGTCCTGCTGCATTTTGTGCTGTGGAGGGGACCGAGGGTGGCTCGGCTCGCGGGATAGGAGTCCCTGCTGGAGCCCGGGCATCTGATCACCTTCTTCCTGCGACGGAACAACCGAGGCAGCTGCAGTCTGGGTCCGCTGGGGGCACTGGAGGCCAGGTAAGTCTTGGGGAAGTGGGGGGGGGGGGAGCGGGGAGGGGGGTTGGGGGGGCTTGCCTTGCCCCCGGGGACCCCAGGGGACCCAGTGGCTGGGGGAATGATCAGCAGCATTGTCGTGGAGGGGGTGGACGGGCTTCTGCAGGTGTGTCAGGGCCCTTCTTTGGATGGGGAGGTGGCTCCGCAGGCACCAGCAGTGGTAGCACTGCATGGTGGGGGGGTGGAGGCTTCTGGTGGACCCAAGGGTACGGAGGTGGCTGGGGGGGCCGGGATGGTTGGTGATCACCCAAGGGAGGTGGGTGCGGAGGTGTGTGGGGGAGGGGGTGGAAACACAGTCTTTCCTGTGGTGGTGGGAGGGACCCGGGTTCCGGCCTCAGGATTAGGAGGGGGGTTCGGGGATGGTGGGGGGATTGAGGGCCTGGAGGGGCTTACCGAGGAGGAGCTCCAGACTGCCTTGTTGGAGGCTTTGGGCAGTCAGGATGGCCAGGAGGGGGCGGCTCGGGCCGTCCATATAGAGCGGCTGTTGGAGTCCCGGCAGGGGGTCTTGGGGGAGGGGGGGATAAGTGGAGGATCACAGGAGGGGGGGTCAGGGAGTCTCCCTGCCTCAACTTCAGCCCCGTTGGTGGTCCCCAGTCCCACCAATTCCCATTTATTGGCGGTTAGCACTCCTGGCAGTTCGCAGGGGTCTTCCCGGAAGCCAGTCTCCCGGGCCTCTGGGTCACAGGGGTCAGTGGGGGGTTCCGCTGTTACTCCGGCGGGGCCCTCCCGTTCATTTGCGGAGGCCCTCCGGGGGCCAGCGGGGTCTGTTCCTGGGGGAGGGGGTGGGGGGGCTCCTCCTCGGAGAGGTTCTTTTGGGGGGGAGGGGGTGGGGGAGGTTTGCGTGGCGGGGGGGTGAGACCAGGCGTCGCAACGTGGCGCAGATCCGGTGGGCCGGGGAGGGGCCCCCTCCGGCCAGGGAAGAGGTCCTGAGGATGGTCCTTGGGCTGGGGTTCCTCCCAGGGGACTTGTATGCCTTCATCCACATGAGCAACAGCGTGGAATACGATGTTAGCTTCATGCTGAGACGGGAGCTGGAGGTCTTGGGACAAAATACCAGCAGCAGAGGGGGCAGGGGGGGTGGGTCAACTTTCGCGTTGTGCCTATCTCTCGCCAGGGGGCGGTACCTGTGACCCATCCTGGTAAGGAATGAGTCGCTCCCAGGCAGGACATTCAGTTTTGGCTGTCGCGTCATGCGGTGCTTTCTCGCACCCCTGGTTAAGGGCGCTGGGCCCCTAGGGGTGTGGGACGGGTCATGGAAAGGGTAGGATCCGTTTGCGTGAGGTGGGTAACGTCGTGCAGCACGTGCCCTCGGCCGGTTTCCTCGGTCGGGATCGCATCTTGTGCTACTACCCGGGCAACCTCGCGAGTGTCACCGCTGTGGCTCATTCCGCCATCTGAGCATGAAACTGTCCCGCGCAGGTCGGCACTCGTTGTGGTGGACGGGGTCATCCCTCTGCCGGGTGTTTGCTCATTCGATGCAACCTTTGCGGGGAGTTGGGCCACCCCTTTGCCCGCTGCCCCTCCGCATCACACAATGGACCGGGGGGGGGGGATGCCGTCACCCCATCTCGGGCTCCTGTGAGGGAGGAGGTGGTGGAGGTCCCTCTCCCTCAGGAGGTGCCCGAGAGCCCTAAGGTGGAGGAGGCCACTGAGCCGAGGGAGCCACCCGGGGGAGGGGATTTGGGTAGGATGGAGGAGCGGTCGATGTGGTGGAGGTTGTTGTTGCACAACAGGATAGGGGGGTTGCGGGTGGTGCCGCCTGAGGAATGGACTACCGTCTCTTCTAAGGGTGGCAAGTCCAAGAGGAAGAAACGGGAGACCTCCCCATTGCTGGAGGTAGAGCCAGTGTTGGACGTCAATCGTTTCGTCTTCTTGGCTACTGATGTGGCTGAGGCGGATGAGGGCTTGCCTATGGAGGCAGGGCCTCCTGTGCGGCGTTCGGTGCGGTTAGCGGCGGAAGCGGCCCCTCTTCCTCAGCGGCGGCCTCAGAAAATTTCAAAGGCACGCCGCGGTCAGGGTCCTCCTAAGAGTGTGGATTCTGGCACCCGGCTTCCGGTAGTTGCCCTGGAGCAGCTGCCGGGACGGGTGAGGGAGGACAGGCTTTTGCCTCCGCAGTTGGGTACTGGGCCTTCGCAGGAGCCCCCTGCTGACCCGGCCGCTCCGACCTCCCCCGCAAGGGTGGGCACTGGTCTGTTGTCGCAGTCTCTGTCTGGGGGTGGGAAGGGGGAGGAGGCACCGGTAGTGGACCCCACGGAGGAGGTCATTCCTCTGACCCCTGACCTGTTTTTGCCCCCTCATTCTGTGGGGACTGGACGTGCCCTCGCGACAGCTTTGCCTGGTGGTCCCGAGGGCGCTAGCACCCGCTGGGGTGACCGGGTCGAACAGGAGGAGAAGGAAATCCTCGAGGTGGTCGACGTGGACCGTGAGGAGTTGCTCCAGCTTGCAGGCTTGTCCTGCAAGCGGGATTCCGGGGATCCAGGGGTTGGTGAGAAGAGGAGGAAGGGGTCACTGCACACGAAATAGGTATGGCGTGCACTCCTGCATTCTCGTGCGCCACTATCAATGTGGCTAGCATTTTGACAGACCAGGCGCGGGCTACGGCCTATGATTTTCTTTCCACGAGCGGGCTGGATGTCATCTTTGTGCAAGAGACCAGACTCACCTCGCTCGCTAGCCTTCATCGGGCGAAGCGGGAGTGGAGGTGGGGTCCTTCGTACTGGTCCCTTGCGGCCCAGCACTACGCAGGAGTGGCGGTTTTGTTCACGTCTAACCGATTTCAGGTGCAGTATGTGTGGGAACTGGAGCAGGGCTGGTGTTTGCTCTTAGACGGCTTCTGTGGGCCTCACCGGTTTCGTTTTGTGGTGGTCTATGGCCCCCAGTCTAGGTGGGAGCGGAAGGCCCTTTTCAGGGTCATTCGCCCTTACTTACACACCTCTCGTTTGGTGGTCCTGGCAGGGGATTTTAACACCACCACCTTGCGTCAGGACCGAGGGGGGGGGAACATTGCCCTCCACATTACGATGGCCAGTTTTTGGCTGTGGTGACCCGGTTGGCCGATCTGGCGGACGTTTACCAGCGGGCTTTTCCTCGGTCACCGGGTTACACCTATTCCCAGGGGTCCTGCAGGAGTCGTATCGATCGGATATATGTGAGTGCTCGTGTGGTGGAGTGTTCCCCGCCGCAAGCTGCAGGCGGTTGACTTCTCGGATCATTGCGTCCTCTCCGTGTCCTTCCTGGCTCACGAGGAGCTCAGCAGGGGTCCTGGCCTGTGGCGACTGAATGTGCAGTTGTTAGCTACATCAGAGGTGGTCCAGGAGTTCTTGGCCTTTCTCGCAGACCAGGAGACCCTGTTGGGCATTTTTCCTTCCCGTGGCGCTTGGGTGGGATGAGGTGAAGACGCGTGCCCGCGAACTCTTCCGCTCCCGGGGCACCTCCATTGCTCGGTCCTGCTACATCACCTATACTGTCCTCCGGAGGTCGCTGGACCGTTTGGTGTCTCGAGGGGCAGCGCGGGGAGGAGGTGGAGGGAGGAGGTGCGTGTCCAGCTCCGGGGCCTGCTTTACGATCGCCACGCCTCCCTTTGCTTTGAGGGGGCGGCCGCCGGTAGGGTCTCCCCCCCTGACCCCTTCCTAAACTGCAGGGAGGAGAGGGTTCAGCGTAGGGAGGTGATGGCCCTGCGGGGCGCGGATGGCACCTTTCACACCTCTCAGGAGGACCTTTTACGTATGGTGGGGGAATACTTTTCAGACCTGTTTGGGGATCGTCCCGTAGACCTCACACGTATCCGTGAGTATTTGGGCCTTCCCCCGGTGTATTCGGCTGTGGTTCAGGCGCAGGTCGATGCACTAGCTGCTCCGATTCAGCAGGTGGAAGTAGAGAGGGCGATTCGTACCATGCCGTTGGGGAAGGTGCCTGGGCGCGATGGGCTCCCGGTGGAGTTCTATCGTACTTTCATCGCCCAGCTGGCCCCCTTCCTGACCTCCCTGTTTCAGGAGATCATGGATACGGGGTTTCTCCCGCGGTCATTTCGCGAGTCTGTCCTGTTGCTGCTCTCCAAGGGGACGGACGATAGCTCTTTGGATTGTTGGCGGCCGCTCTCTCTGTTGAACGCGGACCGGAAAATCTTGGCCAAGTGTTTGGCCAACCGACTGGTGGAGGTGTCGGGTGTTTTGCTGTCACCTTCCCAGTTTTGTTCGGTTCAGGGGAGAGGGGTTCTGGACGCCGCCGCCACGGTTCGGGAGATGGTCGAGAGAGGCCGGTCTGTTCAACGGGACCACTGGTTGGTCTCCTTGGATCAGTCCAAGGCTTTTGACCGGGTCAATCATCGGTACCTGTGGGTGGTGCTTCAGTACTTCGGCCTCCCCGCAGGTTTCCTCTTCATCTTGCAGGTGCTGTACCGAGGGGGGGTGAGCTTCCGTTTATTAACGGGTGGCTCGGACGGCCTTTTGTGTCGCCTCGGGGGTGCGGCAGGGGTGCCCTTGAGCCCCCCTGCTGTATGTTTTCTCCCTCGACCCCTTCCTCAGGAGATTGTCCTCGGGTGGGTTGCGAGGCCTGGAGGCGCACTGGTGCGTCTCCGGTGTCCGTCGTGGCCTACGCTGACGATGTCTCAGTTTACGTGGACGGGTACCGAGGGGGTGGAGGCCCTGCGGGAGGCCGTGGAGGAGTACTCGGAGGTAGCCCACTCTGTTGTTAACCACAGCAAGTGCCAGACGCTGTGGTTGGGCCCCTCGGAGGCCTCCCCGCCTTCCTGTGCCCCCTTTCCTCCTCCTCAGGGGGAGGTCCGTGTTTTGGGCCTCGTCTTCGGTTCGGAGGACTGTGCGGTGTCCAATTGGGCTCGTTGTGTTGAGACTGCACGGTGTCAGGTGCTGCGGTGGAGGGGGCGGAGGTATACGTTTGCGGAGAAAGTCACCCTCCTCAAGACGTTTCTGCTTCCCCTCTTTCTGCACGTGGCCACGGTCTTCGTTCTTCCGTCGTCCTGTCAGGCGTCCGTTAGTGCTGTCTTTTTCTGTTTTCTGGGGGGTAACCGCATGAACCCTGTCCAGCGCAACATCGTTTGCCTGGGCCGGGAGCAGGGCGGTTTGGGTATGTTGCACCCCCTTGTCTTCCTGTCCGTCCTGTCTCTCGCGTTTCACCGGAATCGCATGCGGGAGGGGGAGGGGTGGGGTTTGGTGGGTGGCTTCCTACCGGGCATGGTATTCTCGCTTCTGGGAGCAGTGGGAGGGGGCGTCCTCGGTCCCCCGTGTGCGTCGGAGCAGGGAACAGGCCCCATCGTATGTGTTTCAGATGGTGGGGCTCATTCGGCGGTGGGGGGTGACCGACCCACTCGCCCAAGCTCAAGGGCGGAAAGGCTTGTATCGGATGGTTCTCGCTTCCCACTTTCAACCACGGTGGGCCCTGCGGGACTGTCCAGCGGATACGATGCAGCGGGGCCTTCAGCAGTTGAACTCCCCTCGACTGCCGAAGAAAGTTCGGGATGTAGCCTGGTTGTCTTTCCACGGGCGTTTGTACGTGAGGGACAACCTCAAGTACAGGTCACAGGCCGAGCGGAACTGTCCGAGGGCGGGTTGTGAAGAGCAGCCGGAGACCATGGAACATTTCCTCCGGCAGTGCCCTTATAATGTAGAAGCCTGCCGGTTGGTGTCCGCTGCTCTTCACCTGCCCGATCTTTCCCTCCTCACGTATGCGGAAGTGGGTGTACGGGGCCTGGTCCTTTCCCCCAAGGCAGGACTCCGAGACCCTCTACCTTGTCACGGCCGTAGTGCGCTACCACCTGTGGCGTGCGCGCGGTTATGCCTCGGCCCGGGGGTTGGTCCTGCCCCTCGACTAAGTGGTGCGGGTCATTCTGGAGGACGTGTCCGGCATGGCGCAACGCGAGAGGAGGGTGGTTGCGGCCCATCGTTGGGAGCGTCTGTGTCATCACCTCACCCTCCGCCCCCCGTGAATCCAGGGGTGGGAGGGGGTAGGCTAGCTGCTCCTCAGTTCCAGGGGGGGGAGTTAGGGGAGGGGAGCCCTCATGGGTTGTGGGGGGGGGGGAGGTTTGTGTCAGGAAAAACACAGCTGGCCGTTGCTCCTCCGTGCATCCTGCTCCACCATCCGGCAACGTCAGATTAGTATTGTTCTGTTTTGTTTATATTGTTTCGTTGTTTTACTTTGCTTTCATTTTGTGGGCTTTTGTTGAGGGCCAGGGGATACTGTTTTTGTTGCTTCTGTTTGTGTGGGGTGGGTATTGCTCCTTTGGGAGTGGTAATGTATGTGGGGCAGGGGGGTTCTTGGGTGGTCTTGGGGCAGGGGATTGCTGTTGTTCGTGCAAGATGCCTGAGGGGTGGGTGGTTTTGGGGGCTGTGGGTGGGGGGGGGTTTGTGGGTCTACATTTGTTTTTGGGGACTGTGTTGGGTGTTTTGCGGGGTGGGGGTTTGGTTAGGTATATGGTGTTGTAGTTCTTGTATATATTATTGCCTTATGTATCTGTTGGGGTGGGTGGGTGGGGTAGTCCGGGACTTTTGGACTTATGGACAAGGACGATGCTGCCTTTTGTTTTTGTTGGGGTGGGTGGGGATGTGGGGGAGTCCGGGAATTATGGATAAGGACAATGCTGGGATTCGCTTTTGTTGGGGTGGGTGGGGGTTTTGAGGGGAGCTGGGTTATTTGGACATTGGACTTTCATTGGACTGCCATTGGACTGATGTGTGCTGCTGTTTGGGGGGGTGGGCACAGGGGGTTGGTTTGCTGGGTGTGGTGGTGGGTTGGGGTGGGTCACGGAGGGGGGGTTGGGTCCTTGTCTGTGCTTTGTCGGGGTGGGTGGGGGTTTTTGGGGGGCATGGGACTGTTTTGCATTTGTGTGTTTATCATTTGTTTTTTTTTGTCCCTTGTTGCATGTTTCTCATTAAAACTTTCCCCCATCCTGTCAGCTGACGTGTCACTTCCTGTTTCCTGTTCCTGTGAGTGGCAGTGAGGGAGGTTGGTGCTGCTGGAGCTCCTGCTGGGGAGTAGGGCCCTGCCTGCTTGACTGAGCCAGGATGTCGTGTCCTGGGCCGCCTCCGGCGGGAGAGGCCCAGGACCAGGGGCCTGCCAAGCCTGGTGGGCCCCTGCTTGTTCATTCGGAACCTGGCTCTTCTTTGAGGTCGGTGCCCCAGCAGGGGGCCCCTGGTGTTCCAGGTAGGACTGCGGTGGGCTGTTGGGGAGGGACCCACGCGCCCAGGGGGATGGGCCAGCTGCCCCCTGGAGAGGGCCCGCTTTTCCTATCCGGTAAAGGTGTAGAGGCTGGGTGGTGGCAGGGGGAGGCCCTGGGGGGGCCCTGGAGCTTTATTCCGAGCCGCCAAGGCAGCAGTAGTGGTGGTGGTGGGATTCCCCCTCCGCCTCGGGTCCTGGAGGAGGCCTCTACCTCCTCTAGTGAGGATGAGGCGGAGGAGATGGGCCCACCACCTTTCCTGGGGCCCGCAAGGGCTCCGGAGGAAGTAGTGGCTGCGGTGAGGATGCTTCAGGGTCTCCAGGAGGAGGCCACCCTGCTGCAGGTCCAGCTCTCCCATCTCGAGAGCATGCAGGCCCTGGTTCCTGGGGAGGGCTGGCTTGCCGTACTGCAGCAGGTCAGAACTGTGAATGAAGCGGGCCCTAAAGGGTAAGCGCCGATGGGTGGCTTACCTAAGAGCGCAGGGATGTGGGTCCCTCCCGGCGGTGTTCCAGCATCAGGATCGCTGGGCCGCTATAGGTGCCGCAGTCCGTGGGGGGGGCCCTCGGGGGTGGGCAGGCAGGCTAGGGCTCGTTATCCCCCTCTGGAGTTTCAGGCTCCTGGGAAAAAGGTTGGGAAGAAGGCTGGCTGTCTTGTGCCAGCTGTGTGTGCCCCACAACCCCTATTAGCTCCCGCTTACCGGAGGGTGCTGGCGGATTCCCGGAGTCTGGATATGGAATCAGCGGTGGATGGAACCAGCTTGCCTTCCCTGATGCAATCCTTGCACAAAGATGGCGCCTCGGCGTTTGGGGGCGTGGATTCGGCCCCCCCTGTCCCTCCGGAGGCTGCTGTGTCCTTCCCGATGGTGGAAAAGGTGTTGGAGGCGGTTCCTGGAAATAATCCTGTGGTTGGAGAGAGGATGAGCTGCGGAGTGGATCCCCACCCTTGGCGGGCATTTTCGCTCAATTTTGGTGTTCCTCCGACGTTGGAATCAGCTGCTGTGAATTTCCAAGATGGCCGCCGGGCCGGTGTCAGCGATGACGTCACTCCGTTTGACGTTCTTCTTCCAATGTCCAATCAGCAGAGGAGGTGTTCCCCGGGCTTCCCCAAGCCCCAACTAGTTTTCAAAATGGCCGCCGGAGTGGCAGTGATGTCACTTCCGGGTTGGCCCGGAAGTGTGGTGAAGGAGCGATTTCGGCGGTGGCTGCTGCTGCTGTTGGGCAGAGGGGGTCTTTTCCGGCCTTCATCGGGCTCCCCCGAGGCTCCGGAGGTGGGTTCCCGCCTCGGGGGAGTGAAGATCGCCGGTCCGGTTTGTCGGGGCAGCATCGGGGACCGGAGCACTTCCCTCCTGCTGCCGGTCAGCTGTTTCCTGCACCGGGGAAGCCTCGGAGACCTGCCAACGTCCTTTCTGATGTCCGTCTGCCTTCTGATCAGCTGGCTCCTCCAAGGCTGCAGTTTGACCTGTCTCTGCAGGGGGAGGAGCTGTCTTCAGGGGATCCCTTGCTGCCTGTGCCCTTGTCGGAGGGACAGAGCAGCCTTGTTGCAGCTTCTGTCTTGCCTGCTCTGGGGGAGCAGGATGTACGACCGGGAGGCAGTGCTGGGTCCCTGCAGGGGTCCCTGTGTTCAGGGATTGATCCTGCTACATCCTCTGCTGTGGGGGGGATTAAAAAGGGTGGCTCGGCTCGCGGGACAGGAGTCCCTGCTGGAGCCAGAGCAGGCGAGCATCTTGTTCTTGCCCAGGAGCAACTGAGCCGTCCGCAGTCTGGGTACGCTGGGGGCACTGGAGGTCAGGTAAGCCTTGGGGAAGTGGGAGGGGGGGGGGAGCGGGGAGGGGGGATGGGGGGGCTTGCCTTGCGCCCCGGGACCCCAGGGGCCCCAGCGGGAGGGGGGGGGTCCAGCAGTATTGCCTTGAAGGGGGTGGATGGGCTTCTGCAGGTGGGTCAGGGACCCGCTTTGGATAGGGAGGTGGTTCCGCAGGCACCATCGGTGCTGGAACCGCATGGTGGGGGGGTGGAGGCCTCTGGGGGGTCTGCGGGTATGGAGGTGGCTGGGGGGGCCAAGGAGGTTGCTGGTCACTCAGGGGATGTCGGTACAGAGCAATGTGGGGGAGGGACGGCCTCGGGATTTGGAGGGGGGGTCGGGGATGGTGGGATGCTTGTGGGCTTGGAGGGCCTGACCGAGGAGGACCTCCAGACTGCCTTGCTGTTGGCATTGGGCAGTCCGGACGAACAGGAGGGAGCGGCTCGGGCTCTCCATATTGAACAGCTTTTGGAGTCCCGGCAGGGGGCCTTAGGGGATGGGGGGATGCGTGGGGGGTCCTTGGAGGGGGTGTGAGGAAGTCTCCCTGCCTCGGATTTGGTTCCAGTGGTGGTTCCCAGCCCCACCGACTCACAGTTGTTGGGGGTTGGGAATCCCAGGATGTCGCAGGGGTCTTCCCAGCGGCCAGTCTCCCAGGCCTCGGGGTCCCACGGGTCGGTGGGGGGTTCTGCTGTTCCTCCGGCAGGGCCCTCCCGTACGTTTGTGGAGGCCCTTCGGGGGCCTCTGGGGTCTGCTCCTGTGGGAGGGGGTAGGGGGGTTCCTACTTGGAGGGGTTCCTCTGGGGAGGAGGGGGGTGGTGGTGGATTGCGTGGAGGGGGGGGTGAGACCAGGCGCCGCAATGTGGCGCAGATCCGGTGGGCCGGGGAGGGGCCCCCTCCGGCCAAGGAAGAGGTCCTGAGGATGGTCCTTGGGCTGGGGTTTCTCCCAAGGGATTTGTATGCCTTCATCCACATGAGCAACAGCGTGGAATACGATGTTAGCTTCATGCTGAGACGGGGGCTGGAGGTCTTCTGGGACAAATACCAGCAGCAGAGGGGGCAGGGGGGGTGGGTCAACTTTCGCGTTGTGCCTGTCTCTCGTCAGGGGGCGGTACCTGTGACCATCCTGGTGCGGAATGAGTCGCTCCCAGGGCAGAACATCCAGTTTTGGCTGTCGCGTCATGCGGTGCTTCTCGCACCCCTGGTTAAGGGCGCTGGGCCCCTAGGGGTGTGGGACGGGTCATGGAAGGGTAGGATCCGTTTGCGTGAGGTGGGTAATGTCGTGCAGCACGTGCCCTCGGCCGTTTCCTTGGTCGGGATCGCATCTTGTGCTACTACCCCGGGCAACCTCGCGAGTGTCACCGCTTTGGCTCATTCCGCCATCTGAGTATGAACTGTCCCGAGCAGGTCTGCACTCGTTGTGGTGGACGGGGTCATGCCTCGGCCGGGTGTCTGCTCATCCGGTGCAACCTTTGTGGGGAATTGGGCCACCCCTTTGCCCGCTGCCCCTCCGCATCACACAATGGACCGGGGGGGGATGTCGTCGCCCCATCTCGGGCTCCTGTGAGGGAGGAGGTGGTGGAGGTCCCTCTCCCTCAGGAGGTGCCCGGGAGCCCTAAAGTGGAGGAGGTCACTGAGCCGAGGGGGCCACCCAGGGGAGGGGATTTGGGTGGGATGGAGGAGAGGGGTGATGTGGTGGAGGTTGTTGTTGCACAACAGGATAGGGGGTTGCAGGTGGTGCCGCCTGAGGAATGGACTACCGTCTCTTCTAAGGGTGGCAAGTCCAAGAGGAAGAAGCGGGAGACCTCCCCATTGCTGGAGGTAGAGCCCGTGTTGGACGTCAACCGTTTCGTCTTCTTGGCTACTGATGCGGCTGAGGCGGATGAGGGCATGCCTGTGGAGGCAGGGCTTCCTGTGCGGCGTTCGGTACGGTTAGCAGCGGAGGAGGCCCCTCTTCCTCAGCGGCGGCCTCAGAAAATTTCGAAGGCACGCCGCGGTCAGGGTCCTCCTAAGAATGTGGATTCTGGCACCCGGCTTCCGGTAGTGGCCCTGGAGAAGCTGCCGGAGCGGGTGAGGGAGGACGGGCTTTTGCCTCCGCAGTTGGGTGCTGGGCCTTTGCAGGAGCCCCCTGTTGACCCGGCCGTCCCGGCCTCCCCCGCGGGGGGGGGGGCACTGTTATGTTGTCTCAGTCTCTGTCCGGGGATGGGGAGGGGGCGGCAGCACTGGTGGTGGACCTCACGGAGGAGGTCATTCCTCCGACCCCTGACCTGTTTTTGCCCCCTCATTCCGTGGGGACTGGACTTGCCCTCGTGACAGCTTTGCCTGGTGGTCTCGAGGGCACCAGCACCCACTGGGGTGATAGGGTCGAACAGGAGGACGGGGAGATCCTCGAGGTGGTCGATGTGGACCCTGACGAGCCGCTCCAGCTTACAGGCTTGTCCTGCAAGCGGGATTCTGGGGATCCCGGGGTTGGGGAGAAGAGGAGGAAGGGGACACGGCACTCAAAATAGGCATGGCGTGCACTCCTGCGTTCTCGTGCGCCACGATTAACGTAGCCAGCATTTTGACAGACCAGGTGCGGGCTGCGGCCTATGATTTTCTTTCTACGAGTGGGTTGGATGTCGTTTTTCTGCAGGAGACCAGGCTCACCTCGCTCGCTAGCCTTCATCGGGCGAAGCGGGAGTGGAGGTGGGGCCCTTCGTACTGGTCCCTTGCGACCCAGCCCTACGCAGGGGTGGCGGTTTTGTTCACGTCTAACCGATTTCAAGTGCAGTATGTGTGGGAATTAGAGCAGGGCCGGTGTTTGCTCTTAGATGGCTTCTGTGGGCCTCACCGGTTTCGTTTCGTGGTGGTCTATGGCCCCCAGTCTAGGTGGGAGCGGAAGGCCCTTTTCAGGGTCATTCGCCCTTACTTACACACCTCTCGTTTGGTGGTCCTGGTAGGGGATTTTAACACCACCACCTTGCGTCAGGACCGAGGGGGGGAGCATTGCCCTCCGCATTACGATGGCCATTTTTTGGCTGAGGTGACCCGAACGGCCGATCTGGCGGACGTTTACCACCGGGCTTTTCCACGGTCACCGGGCTACACCTATTCCCGGGGGACCTGCAGGAGTCGTATCGATCGGATATATGTGAGTGCTCGGGTGGAGTGTTCCCCGCCGCAGCTGCAGGCGGTTGACTTTTCGGACCATTGCGTCCTCTCCGTGTCCTTCCTGGCCCACGAGGAGCTCAGCAGGGGTCCTGGCCTGTGGCGACTGAATGTGCAGTTGTTAGCTACATCAGAGGTGGTCCAGGAGTTCTTGGCCTTTCTCGCAGACCAGGAGACTCTGTTGGGCATTTTTCCTTCCCGTGGTGCTTGGTGGGATGAGGTGAAGACGCATGCCCGTGAACTCTTCCGCTCCCGGGGCACCTCCATTGCTCGGTCCCGCTACCTCACCTATACTGTCCTCCGGAGGTCGTTGGATCGTTTGGTGTCTCGAGGGGCAGCGCGGGAAGAGGTGGAGGAGGTGCGCGTCCAGCTCCGTGGCCTGCTTTACGATCGCCACGCCTCCCTGTGCTTCGAGGGGACGACCGGTAGGGTCTCCCCCCCAGACCCCTTCCTAACTTGCAGGGAGAAGGTTTAGCGTAGGGAGGTGATGGCCCTGCGGGGCGCGGACGGCACCTTTCACACCTCTCAGGAGGACCTTTTACGTATGGTGGGGGAATACTTTTCGGACCTGTTTGGGGATCGTCCCGTAGACCTCACACGTATCCGTGAGTATTTGGGCCTTCCCCCGGTGTATTCAGCTGTAGTTCAGGCGCAGGTCGATGCACTGGCTGCTCCACTTCAGCAGGTGGAGGTAGAGAGGGCGATTCGTGCCATGCCGTTGGGGAAGGTGCCTGGGCGCGATGGGCTCCCGGTGGAGTTCTATTGTACTTTCATCGCCCAGCTGGCCCCCTTCCTGACCTCCCTGTTTCAGGAGATCATGGATTCGGGGTTTCTCCCGCGGTCATTTCGCGAGTCTGTCCTGTTGCTGCTCTCCAAGGGGACGGACGATAGCTCTTTGGACTGTTGGCGGCCGCTCTCTCTGTTGAACGCGGACCGGAAAATCTTGGCCAAGTGTTTGGCCAACTGACTGGTGGAGGTGTCGAGTGTTTTGCTGTCACCTTCCCAGTTTTGTTCGGTTCAGGGGAGAGGGGTTCTGGACGCCGCCGCCACGGTTCGGGAGATGGTCGAGAGAGGCCGGTCTGTTCAACGGGACCACTGGTTGGTCTCCTTGGATCAGTCCAAGGCGTTTGACCGGGTCAATCACCTGTACTGTGGGTGGTGCTTCAGTACTTCGGCCTCCCCGCAGGTTTCCTCTTCGTTTTGCAGGTGCTGTACCGAGGGGGGGGGTGAGCTTCCAGTTATCAACGGGTGGCTCGGATGGCCTTTTCGTGTCGCCTCGGGGGTGCGGCAGGGGTGCCCTTTGAGCCCTCTGCTGTATGTTTTCTCCCTCGACCCCTTCCTCAGGAGATTGTCCTCGGGTGGGTTGCAAGGCCTGGAGGCGCCTGGTGCGTCTCCGGTGTCCGTCGGGCCTACGCTGACGATATCTCAGTTTACGTGGACGGCACCGAGGGGGTGGAGGCCCTGCGGGAGGCCGTGGAGGAGTACTCGGAGGTAGCCCACTCTGTTGTTAACCACAGCAAGTGCCAGACGCTGTGGTTGGGCCCCTCGGAGGCCTCCCCGCCTTCCTGCGCCCCCTTTCCTCCTCCTCAGGGGGAGGTCCGCGTTTTGGGCCTCGTGTTCGGTTCGGAGGACTGTGCGGTGTCCAATTGGGCTCGTTGTGTTGAGACTGCACGGTGTCGGGTGCTGCGGTGGAGGGGGCGGAGGTATACGTTTGAGGAGAATGTCACCCTCCTCAAGACGTTTCTGCTTCCCCTCTTTCTGCACGTGGCCACGGTCTTTGTTCTTCCGTCGTCCTGTCAGGCGTCCGTTAGTGCTGTCTTTTTCTGTTTTCTGTGGGGTAACCGCATGAACCCTGTCCAGCGCAACATCGTTTGCCTGGGCCGGGAGCAGGGCGGTTTGGGTATGTTGCATCCCCTTGTCTTTTTGTCTGTCTTGTCTATGGCGTATCACCTTCATCGGATACGGGAGGGGGGTGGGGTTTGGTGGGTGGCCTCCTACCGGGCATGGTTTTCTCGCTTCTGGGAGCAGTGGGAGGGGGCGTCCTCGGTCCCACGTGTGCATCTGAGCAGGGAACAGGCCCCATCGTATGTGTTTCAGATGGTGGGGCTCATTCGGCGGTGGGGGGTGACTGACCCGCTCGCCCAAGCTCAAGGGCGGAAAGGCTTGTATCGGATGGTTCTCGCTTCCCACTTTCAACCACAGTGGGCCCTGCGGGACTGTCCAGCGGATACGATGCAGCGGGGCCTTCAGCAGTTGAACTCCCCTCGGCTGCCGAAGAAAGTTCGGGATGTGGCCTGGTTGTCTTTCCACGGGCGTTTGTACGTGAGGGACAACCTCAAGTACAGGTCACAGGCCGAGCGGAACTGTCCGAGGGCGGGTTGTGAAGAGCAGCCGGAGACCATGGAACATTTTCCTCCGGCAGTGCCCTTATAATGTCGAGGCCTGCCGGTTGGTGTCCGCTGCTCTTCACCTGCCCGATCTTTCCCTCCTCAAGTATGCGGAGTGGGTGTACGGGGGCCTGGTCCTTTCCCCCAAGGCAGGACTCCGGGACCCTCTACCTCGTCACGGCCGTAGTGCGCTACCACCTGTGGCGTGCGCGCGGTTATGCCTCGGCCCGGGGGTTGGTCCTGCCCTCAACGAGGTGGTGCGGGACATTCTGGAGGAAGTGTCCGGCATGGCGCAAACACGAAAGGAGGGTGGTTGAGGCCCACCGTTGGGAGCGTCTGTGGCGTCACCTCACCCTCCGTCCCCCGTGAATCCGGGGGTGGGA
This sequence comes from Ichthyophis bannanicus, assembly GCA_033557465.1. Classification (NCBI taxonomy): domain Eukaryota; kingdom Metazoa; phylum Chordata; class Amphibia; order Gymnophiona; family Ichthyophiidae; genus Ichthyophis; species Ichthyophis bannanicus. The sequence continues at coordinate 279,397,295 of CM066044.1, read as the reverse complement.
GGGTTTGGGCTGGGTAATCCTCAGTTCCATGGGGGGGGCTAGGGATGGGGAGTCCTCATGGTCTGTGGGGGGGGGGGCTGTAACAGCTGGCCATTCCTCCTACGTGCATCCTGCTCCACCATCCGGCAGTACCGGGTTTTTGTTGTTTTTGTTTTGATTACTTTTTTATTGTTTGTTGTATTGCTTTGGTTTTGTTTGTGGGCTTTTGTTGGGGAATGGGCCAGAGGATGCCTTGTTGTTTCTTTTGTTTGTTTGGGGTTGGTGTGTTTCATTTGGGGTGGGTGGTATGTAGGGGGGGTGGGGTTTCGTGGGTGGGTTTAGGGGTGAAGGCTGGGGAGTTTGTCCTCTGTATTGTGGGATTCATGAGGGGAATGTTTTGGGGGGTTGTGGGTGGGGGTGGGGGTTTGTGGGGGTGTTATTTGTGTAAATGGGGATGTATTGGTGATTGTTGGGGGGTGGGTGGGAATATTCTCTTCTGTATTGTTGGTGTTTTTGTTGTGTTGGGATGGGTTGGGGGTGTTGGGGGAGCTAGGACATTTGCTCCCGGACATTGTTGACTGTTGCTTTTGTTGGTGGGGGCTTTGGGGCAGCTGGACATTTCTGCAAAGGGACATTGCTGCGTTTTGCTTTTGTTGGGGTGGGGGGGGGTTTGGGGCCAGCTGGACATTTCTGCAATGGTACTTTGCTGTGTTTTGATTTGGTTGGGTTGGGTGGGGGTTTTGGGGGTACTGGACTTCTGGACATTCGCTTTGCCTTGGTACTCTTTTGGACTGTGTTGTACTGCTGTTGGGGGGGGTTGGGCACGGGGGGTTGATTTGCCGGGTGTGGTGGTGGGTTGGGGTGGGTCACCGGGGGGGGGGTTGGTTCCTTGTCTGTGCTTTGTCGGGGTGGGTGGGGGTTTTTGGGGGGTCTGGGACTGTTTTGGATTTGTGTGTTTTTCATTTGTTTTTGTATATTGTTGCATGTTTCCTATTAAAAATTTCACCCCTCCTGTCAGCTGACTTGTCACTTCCTGTTTCCTGTTCCTGTGAGTGGCAGTGAGGGAGGTTGGTGCTGCTGGAGCTCCTGCTGGGGAGTAGGGCCCTGCTTGCTTGCGTGAGCCAGGATGTCGGGTCCTGGGCCGCCTCCGGCGGGAGAGGCCCAGGCCCAGGGGCCTGCCAAGCCTGGTGGGCCCCTGCTTGTTCATTCGGAACCTGGCTCTTCTTTGAGGTCAGTGCACCAGGAGGTGGCCCCTGGTGTTCCAGGTAGGACTTCGGTGGGATGTTGGGGAGGGACCCTCGCGCCCAGGGGGATAGGCCAGCTGCCCCCTGGAGAGGGCCCGCTTTTCCTATCCGGTAAAGGTGTGGAGGCTGGGTGGTGGCAGGGGGAGGCCCTGGGGGGGCCATGGAGCTCTGTTCCGAGCCGCCAGGGCAGCAGTAGTGGTGGTGGTGGGATTCCCCCTCCGCCTCGGGTCCTGGAGGAAGCCTCTACCTCCTCTAGTGAGGATGAGGCGGAGGGGATGGACCCACCACTTTTCCCGGGGCCCGCAAGGGCTCCGGAGGAAGTAGTGGCTGCGGTGAGGATGCTTCAGGGTCTCCAGGAGGAGGCCACCCTGCTGCAGGCCCAGCTCTCCCATCTCGAGAGCATGCAGGCCCTGGTTCCTGGGGAGGGCTGGCTGCTGTACTGCCAGCAGGTAAGAACTGTGAAGCGGGCCCTAAAGGGTAAGCGCCGATGGGTGGCTTACCTAAGAGCTCAGGGATGTGGGTCCCTCACGGAGGTGTTCCAGCATCAGGATCGCTGGGCCACTATAGGTGCCGCAGTCCGGGGGGGGCCCTCGGGGGTGGGCAGGCAGGCTAGGGCTCGTTATCCCCCTCTGGAGTTTCAGGCTCCTGGGAAGAAGGCTGGGAAGAAGGCTGGGAAGAAGGCTGGCTGTCTTGTGCCAGCTGCGTGTGCCCCGCAACCCCTATTAGCTCCCGCTTACCGGAGGGTGCTGGCGGATTCCCGGAGTCCGGATATGGAATCAGCGGTGGATGGAACCGGCTTGCCTTCCCTGATGCACTCCCTGCACCAAGATGGCGCCTCGGCGTTTGGGGGCGTGGATTCCGGCCCCCCTGTCCCTCCGGAGGCTGCTGTGTCCTTCCCGATGGTGAAGAAGGTGATGGAGGCGGTTCCTGGAAAATAATCCTGTGGTTGGAGAGAGGATGAGCTGCGGAGTGGATCCCCACCCTTGGCGGGCATTTTCGCTCGATTTTGGAGTTCCTCCGACGTTGGAATCAGCTGCTGTAACTTTCCAAGATGGCCGCCAGGCCGGTGTCAGCGATGACATCACTCTATTTGACGTTCGTTTTCCGATGGCCAACCAGCAGAGGGCTTCCCCAGTCGAGGAGGTGTTCCCCGGGCTTCCCCAAGCCCCAACTGGTTCTCAAAATGGCCGCCGGAGTGGCAGTGATGTCACTTCCGGGTCGGCCCGGAAGTGTGGTACCGGAGCGATTTCGGCGGTGGATGCTGCTTCTGTCGGACGGAGGGGGTCTCTGGAGGGCTTACCCGGGCTCCCCCGAGGCTCCGGAGGTGGGTTCCCGCCTCGGGGGAGTGAAGATTGCCGGTCTGTTTTGTCGGGGCAGCATCGGGAACCGGAGCACTTCACTCCTGCTGCCGGTCAGCTGTTCTCTACCTTGCAGCAGTCTCAGCGTTCTGCCGACGTCCCTTCTGCTGCCTGTTTCCCGTCCTTCACAGCTGGTCCTGGAGTTGCCTTTAGGTCGGGGGATCCGAGGGCTGGTTCTCCTCAGAGTGCCCCTCTTTGCGCTGATCAGCTGGCTCCTCCACGACTGCCCTTTGGCCCGTTTCTGCAGGGAGAGAAGCTGTCTTCAGGGAATCCTTTGCTGCCTGTGCCCTTGTCGGAGGGACAGAGCAGCCCTGCTGCATCCTCTGTTTTGTTTGTTTTGGGGGAGCAGGATGCACGTCCAGGAGGCAGTGCTGGGTCCCTGCAGGGGTCCCTGTGCTTAGGGTCTGATCCTGCTACATCCTCTGCTGTGGGGGGGATTAAAAAGGGTGGCTCGGCTCGCGGGACAGGAGTCCCTGCTGGAGCCAGAGCAGGCGGGCACCTTGTTCCAGCCCAGGAGCAACTGAGACTTCCGCAGTCTGGGTCCGCTGGGGGCACTGGAGGTCAGGTAAGCCTTGGGGAAGGGGGGGGGTGTGGGGAGGGGGGTTGGGGGGTCTTACCTTGCCCCCGGGGGCCCCATGCGACCCAGCGGTAGGGGGGGTGTCCAGCAGTATTGCCTTGAAGGGGGTGGATGGGCTTCTGCAGGTGGGTCAGGGACCTGTTTTGGATGGGGAGGTGGCTCAGCCGGCACAACCAGTGCTAGAGCTGCATTGTGGGGGGGTGGAGGCCTCTGGTGGGTCTACGGGTCTGGAGATGGCTGGGGGGGCCGAGGGGGTTGCCGGTCCCTTAGGGGATGTTGGTACGAAGCAATGTGGGGGAGGGGGAGGGACTGCGGTCCTTCCTGTGGTGGTGGGGGGGGAAGCCCAGGTTGCAGCCTCAGGATTGGGAGGGGGGGTCGGAGGTGGTGGAGGGATTGTGGGCCTGGAGGGCCTTTCCGAGGAAGAGCTCCAGACTGCCTTGTTGGTGGCTTTGGGCAGTCAGGATGATCAGGAGGGAGCGGCTCGGGCTCTCCATATTGAACAGCTCTTGGAGTCCCGGCAGGGGGCCTTGGGGGAGGGGGGGATGCGTAGGGGGTCCTTGGAGGGGAGGCCTGGGAGTCTCCCTGCCTCGGCTTTGGCTCCGTTGGTGGTCCCCAGCCCTACCGACTCACAGTTGTTGGGGGTTGGGGATCCCGGGATATCGCAGGGGTCTTCCCGGCGGCCACTCTCCCGGGCCTCCGGGTCGCAGGGGTCGGTGGGGGGTTCTGCTACTACTCCGGCGGGGCCCTCTCGTTCATTTGCGGAGGCCCTCCGGGGGCCAGCGGGGTCTGCTCCTGTGGGAGGGGGTGGGGGGGCTCCTCATCGGAGAGGTTCTTTTGGGGGGGAGGGGGGTGGGGGAGGTTTGCGTGGCGCAGGGGGTGAGACCAGGCGCCACAACGTGGCACAGATCCGGTGGGCCGGGGAGGGGCCCCCTCCGGCCAGGGAGGAGGTCCTCAGGATGGTCCTTGGGCTGGGGTTTCTCCCAGGGGACTTGTATGCCTTCATCCACATGAGCAACAGTGTGGAATACGATGTTAGCTTCATGCTGAGACGGGGGCTGGAGGTCTTCTGGGACAAATACCAGCAGCAGAGGGGGCAGGGGGGGTGGGTCAACTTTCGTGTTGTGCCTGTCTCTCGCCAGGGGGCGGTACCTGTGACCATCCTGGTGAGGAATGAGTCGCTCCCAGGGCAGGACATTCAGTTTTGGCTGTCACGTCATGCGGTGCTTCTCGCACCCCTGGTTAAGGGCGCTGGGCCCCTAGGGGTGTGGGATGGGTCATGGAAGGGCAGGATCCATTTGCGTGAGGTGGGTAACGTCGTGCAGCACGTGCCCTCGGCCGGTTTCCTCGGTCGGGATCGCATCTTGTGCTATTACCCCGGGCAACCTCGCGAGTGTCACCGCTGTGGCTCATTCCATCATTTGAGCATGAACTGTCCCGAGCAGGTCTGCACTCATTGTGGTGGACGGGGTCATCCCTCGGCCGGGTGTTTGCTCATCCGATGCAACCTTTGCGGGGAGTTGGGCCACCCCTTTGCCCGTTGCCCCTCCGCATCACACAATGGACCGGGGGGGGATGTCGTCGCCCCATCTCGGGCTCCTGTGAGGGAGGAGGTGGTGGAGGTCCCTCTCCCTCAGGAGGTGCCCGCGAGCCCTAGGGTGGAGGAGGCCACTGAGCCGAGGGAGCCACCCGGGGGAGGGGATTTGGGTAGGATGGAGGAGAGGGTTGATGTGGTGGAGGTAGTTGTTGCACAACAGGATAGGGGGTTGCGGGTGGTGCCGCCCGAGGAATGGACTACTGTCCCTTCTAAGGGTAGCAAGTCCAAGAGGAAGAAACGGGAGACCTCCCCATTGCTGGAGGTAGAGCCCGTGTTGGACGTCAACCGTTTCGTCTTCTTGGCTACTGATGCAGCTGAGGCGGATGAGGGCATGCCTGTGGAGGCAGGGCTTCCTGTGCGGTGTTCGGTACGGTTAGCGGCGGAGGCGGCCCCTCTTCCTCAGCGGCGGCCTCAGAAAATTCCGAAGGCTCGCCGCGGTCAGGGTCCGCCTAAGAGTGTGGATACTGGCGCCCGGTGGTGGCCCTGGAGAAGCTACCGGGAGGGGTGAGGGAGGACGGGCCTTTTCCTCTGCAGTTGGGTGCTGGGCCTTCGCAGGACCCCCCTGCTGACCCGGTCGCCCCCGCCTCCCCCGCGGGGGTGGGCACTGTTAGGTTGTCTCAGTCTCTTTCTGGGGATGGGGAGGGGGAGGTGGCACCAGTGGTGGACTCCACGGAGGAGGTCATTCCTCCGACCCCTGACCTGTTTTTGCCTCCTCATCCCGTGGGGGCTGGGTCTGCCCTCGCGACAGCTTTGCCTGGTGGTCCCGAGGGCACTAGCACCTGCTGGGGTGACCGGGTCGAACAGGAGGACGAGGAGATCCTCGAGGTGGTCGACGTGGACCCCAACGAGTTGCTCCAGCTTGCGGGCTTGTCCTGCAAGCGGGATTCTGGGGAGCAAGGGGGTGGTGAGAAGAGAAGGAAGGGGACACGGCACTCGAAATAGGCATGGCATGCACTCCTGCGTTCTCGTGCGCCACGATCAACGTGGCTAGCATTTTGACAGACCAGGCGTGGGCTGCGGCCTATGATTTTCTTTCCACGAGTGGGTTGGATGTCATTTTTCTGCAGGAGACCAGGCTCACCTCGCTCGCTAGCCTTCATCGGGCCAAACTGTAGTGGAGGTGGGGCCCTTCGTACTGGTCCCTTGCGACCCAGCCCTATGCAGGAGTGGCGGTTTTGTTCACTTTGTCAGACGGCTGCCTAGGGTGAGAACTTACACAATCTTGACGATGCATATATTCATATGATTCTTGCAAGGTATTGTGGGTATTGTAGTTCATTCACTCCCAAACACAGCTGATGACAATAATTTGAGTTGTGAAACCAAGTGGTAAGATCAATAAAATACTTCTTTTATTGATGGGGTTTAATTTACCCAGCACATGTATGCTTGATAGCACTATAAATGAGGTTACTTGCTTGCAGTGTTTAAAATGGATAACAAAAAGTCACAAAGTAAACCAGAAAACAACCTTCAGCTTGTCAGGCAATTAGCTAATGTTTTCTTAGCAAATAATTACCAAATACAAAGGCACAAAGAAAAGAATAAACTTTGCTGGTTAGGTTAACTTCTGCTTATTTTCCACGCAGATCTCAGCAGTGATTCTCCCTTGCTCACACACACAATCAGGTGCAGCTTTAATTACTATCAATTGACCAGCTGTAAGCCTTTAGCTGGCTGGCTGCTACTGTGTGAACCCAAATCCTGCTTTAAGAGCTGTTTGCAGTGGAAATAAAGAACAAAGTTAGGTTTCTTTGTGATGGCTGATGTGTTTGCTCATAGAAAACTAGCAATAGCATTTAGATAAAGAACAGTCCATGTAAATAGTTTCATCTGCTGTATTTCCCCCTGCATCAACAATCATAGGGTCAATATCATACATTGGCACAGATGAGTCTTTCATTAAGGCACTATCATGAGAATGCTTATTCCCTTGCTGCCATTCTCTATTATAGATAGGGTCTGGATCAGTGTTCATACCTGAGCCTCTCCTGCTATCATTATTCCTCTCTGTATAGCCTGGCCAATATGTAATCCAATTCTGATGTCCAGCCTTCCAATCTTGATCCCTGGACACTGGATCTTCTCTCACATACCTTCTGGCCTTGGTCTGAAAGTCCCTTCCACATGCAGTCTTCTCTCTTCCAGGTAGCCACTGGTGATTCCTATCTCTGCCACTCCATTCCTCTGGCTGAATCCAGTCCAATGGACTCTGCTGGCTTTTGGAATACCTCCCAGTATGAGTACTGCCTTGGAATCTCCCAGACCTTCCAATGGCCTTTCTTCTCTTCCTTCCAGAGAGTTTCCTTCTCTCTCTATCTGCTTGGCTTGGCTTCTGTTTCTCCAGGTGATACTGGTGCTTGTAGCCGTTGCTGAAGCTCTCCCCTCTGTATCTCTTCCTGAAGCTGTTCTTGAAACTGTTGCTGAAACTGTTTCCTGAAGAATAATCTCTATTCTTATTCTTTCCTAATGTGTGCTGCTCCCTAACACAGCGCAGCTGTCTTTAATCAGGCCCTGCCCTTTGAGATGAGTGCTTAGGGATTACCTCATAGCTCTCTTGATTGCACACACATTTTCTTACTTCAGCCCCTCACAAGTCTGCTGGAAACCTGGTGCATTCTGGGACTGGTAGTCTTTTATGTGAAAACTCTGTTTTCTTGCTTCTACCAGAACTGACAGGTTGCTTGTTCAGAGTCACATCATCCTTTCTATAGCTCCTACCTGAGCTATGATAAGCTTCCTTATCACATACCCCCCTGCTTAAGTTATTACGGACTGGTTTTACTGGTGAAACTGCTTCTCTACAGTCCGTAATACCTACGAGGAGTGTTATCTTCTTGAAGCTCACTTACTTCCTGACTGGGTTCAAGGTCATTATCTACAGGCCTCTCCCTCCAAGACTTAAGTACATTAATATGGTAGGTCTGCCTACGCCCTCTGGCATTTTCTACCATATAAGACACTGGGCTTACTTGTTTAACAACCTCCCATGGCCCCTTCCACTGTACCTCAAATTTTGGAGCAGTTCCTGCTACTTGAACCAAAACCTTTTCACCAATGCTTAATTGGCGGCTTTTGGCCTTTCTATCATACCACCCTTTCTGGCGAACTTGACTGTCCTGCAGGTTCCTCTCAGCAACCTGCGACGTCCTTTTCAAACGTGCTCTCAAGTCACGTAGAAACAGTGGCACCTCCTGACTTCCTGGTTCAGGATCAATCCATTGTTCCCTCAAAATATCCAACAAACCCCGGGGAGCCCTACCATACATCAACTCATAAGGAGTTACACCTAGGGACACTTGAATTCTTTCCCTGCAGGCATATAAGGCAAAGGGTAATAACATATCCCATTCTTTTACCTCTCCTGCTAACCCCCTTCTGAACATTTGTTTGAGAGTTTGGTTGAATCTCTCCACCAAACCATTTGATTGTGGATGGTAGGCTGAGGTTTTCACGTGACGAATGCCAAAGGCATCCCAGACCTGGGCCAAATATTTGGATACAAAATTGGACCCTCGGTCAGTCAACACCTCTCTTGGGAATCCCACTTCACAAAACAATTTTACTAGCTCTAAAGCTATTGTTTTTGCAGAAACATTCCTCAATGGTATGGCCCAGGGAAACCTTGTTGCCTGATCTACCATAACTAGGATGTATTGGAAACCTCGGGGCGTTTTAACTAATGGGCCTACAATATCCATGGCAATGCGACCAATTGGGTCTGTGATGATTGGCATGGGGATCAATGGCACCACCGGTGGGTGAGCCGCTGTAACTCGCTGACACGCTGGACATGCAGCACAAAACTGGGCAGTTTCTTTGAATATACCTGGCCAGTAAAAACGCACAAGTATTTGATCCAGCGTTCCTTGCATACCTTTATGACCTCCCACTGGATGATCATGTGCTAGCCTAAGTACTAGCCCTTTGAAAGTTGTGGGTACCACCAATTGTTTACGTATGGCACCATTTCTGGGGTCCTGACTCTCTCTATATAATATGTCATTATCTAGTCTGAATCTGGGCAACTCCTCCCTGACCTCCTGAGCATACTTAAAAGCTCGGGTGAGAGCTTGATCAGCTCGCTGCTCTTGTGGAAAGTTAGGAAACTTTGCCACCAACTCAGCTGGCACCCAGGGTAAACTTTGACCAGCTAACATCTCAGCCCTACCCTGTGCTCTGCAAAGTCTCTCACGCCTCTTTTGTGCTTTCAACTTTCTTACTTTACCAGATGATGGGGTTATTAAATCATCATGAGAGGGTAAATCTCCTAATAACTCTGCCTGCTCCCCCTCCTCCTTCTGCTGGCTCTCTAACTTAGCCTGCGAGCGGGTGGATACAAGGCCCCTCTTATTACCCATAGTTTGGCCTTCTGGAAGCTTAACCATCTTTTTAGCTAGGGACTGAGGACTTCCAAAGAAAGGCCCGGGAGCTATTTCCATTATTAAACCTTCTCCCTCCTTTTTTCCTAGCCCTTTCACTAGTTCCTGCTTAAATCTTGGCCAGTCCTTTCCTAGGACCAAATCAAAGGGTAGCCTAGGCACCACTGCTAATAGGACTCCTCTTGTTCCCCCAGGCACTTAACCTTAAACCTATAGGTGGGATATGATGTTGCAGCACCATGAACGCATCTGATGTGAACTTGGCTTTCAGGGGTTCTAGGCACAAATCTTTCTTGGGCCTCTATCCTCTTCCAAAGCCTTTTTGACATCATACTCTGGTCTGCCCCAGAGTCTAATAATGCATTTGTGGTAATTCCTTGCACATCAACCATCAAAAGAAATCCTTCCTTGGGCTGTTTTAAATCCAGACCCATTAAACTAGTGTGTGTCTGGCATCTCTCTTCTCTAAGTGTCCCACTTTTCCACACTTGAAACATTTCTTTCTATTCCACTGTGTCATCTGGTTTGATACAGTACATTCATTTTCAGAAACATTCTTAATTATTCCCTTTTCTGATACAGCACATCTAGCCTCAGCATCCATCTTTAGAGGGCCACCCATTCTATGGCAAGCCTGCGTGGCTTCCAAGAATCTCTCTGCTAGCATGATTGCCTCTCCAAGATTTTGGCAATTTTGCTGTATAAGAAAAACATTCAAATCTTTAGGTACCCCAAGCATAAATTGTTCCAGCATTATAATATCTAATAACATTTCTACTGTCTTTTGCTCAGGCTCCAACCATTTTACAGCTAAACTTCTGATTCTCTGACTCAGAGCCCTGGGTGTCTCACCCACTTTCAATGTAACAGCTCTAAACATTCGCCTATACTCTGAAATAGACAACCCTAGGCGATCTCTAATAGCTGCCTTTACATCCTTATAAATCAAAGCCTGGGCTGCTGGCATTGCTCTGTAAGCTGCTAGTGCCTCACCAGTTAATGAGGCTGCCAGCCTTACTGCCCACTGGGTCTCTGGCCATGCTAAAGCCTGTGCCACTCTTTCAAAAGACTCTAGAAAATCATCAACATTATCTTCTGGAGTTAATTTCCCAAAATTAAATGCCCCAATCCCTTGATTGAGTCCCACAGTGTCCACATGTGGTGCACCAGTACTAACTGCTGGTTTTGCATCTGTTCCACTTTGGCTCTGCAGCTGAACTAGAGCTTGCACCAGATCAAGCACTGGTTTCTGCTGTTCCATTAAGGCCTTCACAGCAGTGTCCTGGGCCTGCTGTGATAGCTCCTGCTGCTTGCTGAATTGGGCTGCCATCCACTGAGCCATCTCCCTCGGATCCATCTTGACCCCTGCAAGAAAAGAAAAAGAAAAAAAACCAAGAGCAGCACCTTCCAACCAGGTGTGTTTTTTTTTTTTTTCAACTTTTTTTCAATTACCCCCTGTGCTTACACACATCCACCACTAGACATGCCCAGGTACATATTACCTTGTCTCAGTGATGAATCCAGCTTTGCACAGGGTCTTTTCCTCTGGGACAGCTTCCTGGAACAACCACTTTTCTTCCAAAGTGCAGATGAGGGAAAGAAATCTTCTTACAGCTTTAAACTTGACTTTTATTTGTAATCCACAACAAGTAAATCCTCTTGGTGCAAGAGCAATCCGAAAAACTACGCCATTTGTCAGACGGCTGCCTAGGGTGAGAACTTACACAATCTTGACGATGCATATATTCATATGATTCTTGCAAGGTATTGTGGGTATTGTAGTTCATTCACTCCCAAACACAGCTGATGACAATAATTTGAGTTGTGAAACCAAGTGGTAAGATCAATAAAATACTTCTTTTATTGATGGGGTTTAATTTACCCAGCACATGTATGCTTGATAGCACTATAAATGAGGTTACTTGCTTGCAGTGTTTAAAATGGATAACAAAAAGTCACAAAGTAAACCAGAAAACAACCTTCAGCTTGTCAGGCAATTAGCTAATGTTTTCTTAGCAAATAATTACCAAATACAAAGGCACAAAGAAAAGAATAAACTTTGCTGGTTAGGTTAACTTCTGCTTATTTTCCACGCAGATCTCAGCAGTGATTCTCCCTTGCTCACACACACAATCAGGTGCAGCTTTAATTACTATCAATTGACCAGCTGTAAGCCTTTAGCTGGCTGGCTGCTACTGTGTGAACCCCAAATCCTGCTTTAAGAGCTGTTTGCAGTGGAAATAAAGAACAAAGTTAGGTTTCTTTGTGATGGCTGATGTGTTTGCTCATAGAAAACTAGCAATAGCATTTAGATAAAGAACAGTCCATGTAAATAGTTTCATCTGCTGTATTTCCCCCTGCATCAACAATCATAGGGTCAATATCATACATTGGCACAGATGAGTCTTTCATTAAGGCACTATCATGAGAATGCTTATTCCCTTGCTGCCATTCTCTATTATAGATAGGGTCTGGATCAGTGTTCATACCTGAGCCTCTCCTGCTATCATTATTCCTCTCTGTATAGCCTGGCCAATATGTAATCCAATTCTGATGTCCAGCCTTCCAATCTTGATCCCTGGACACTGGATCTTCTCTCACATACCTTCTGGCCTTGGTCTGAAAGTCCCTTCCACATGCAGTCTTCTCTCTTCCAGGTAGCCACTGGTGATTCCTATCTCTGCCACTCCATTCCTCTGGCTGAATCCAGTCCAATGGACTCTGCTGGCTTTTGGAATACCTCCCAGTATGAGTACTGCCTTGGAATCTCCCAGACCTTCCAATGGCCTTTCTTCTCTTCCTTCCAGAGAGTTTCCTTCTCTCTCTATCTGCTTGGCTTGGCTTCTGTTTCTCCAGGTGATACTGGTGCTTGTAGCCGTTGCTGAAGCTCTCCCCTCTGTATCTCTTCCTGAAGCTGTTCTTGAAACTGTTGCTGAAACTGTTTCCTGAAGAATAATCTCTATTCTTATTCTTTCCTAATGTGTGCTGCTCCCTAACACAGCACAGCTGTCTTGAATCAGGCCCTGCCCTTTGAGATGAGTGCTTAGGGATTACCTCATAGCTCTCTTGATTGCACACACATTTTCTCACTTCAGCCTCCCTCATGGCTGCTGGAAACCTGGTGCATTCTGGGACTGGTAGTCTTTTATGTGAAAACTTTGTTTTCTTGCTTCTACCAGAACTGACAGGTTGCTTGTTCAGAGTCACATCATCCTTTCTATAGCTCCTACCTGAGCTATGATAAGCTTCCTTATCACAACGTCTAACCGATTTCAAGTGCAGTATGTGTGGGAATTGGAGCAGGGCCGGTGTTTGCTTTTAGACGGTTTCTGTGGGCCTCACCGGTTTCGTTTTGTGGTGGTCTATGGCCCCCAGTCTAGGTGGGAGTGGAAGGCCCTTTTTAGGGTCATTCGCCCTTACTTACACACCTCTCGTTTGGTGGTCCTGGCAGGGGATTTCAACACCACCACCTTGCGTCAGGACCGGGGGGGGGGAGCATTGCCCTCCACATTACGATGGCCATTTTTTGGCTGAGGTGACCCGGACGGCTGATCTGGCGGATGTTTACCACCGGGCTTTTCCACGGTCGCCGGGTTTCACCTATTCCCGGGGGGCCTGTAGGAGTCGTATCGATCGGATATATGTGAGTGCTCGGGTGGAGTGTTCCCCGCCGCAGCTGCAGGCAGTTGGCTTCTCGGACCATTGCGTCCTCTCCGTGTCCTTCCTGGCCCACGAGGAGCTCAGCAGGGGTCCTGGCCTGTGGCGACTGAATGTGCAGTTTTAGCTACATCAGAGGTGGTCCAGGAGTTCTTGGCCTTTCTCGCAGACCAGGAGACCCTGTTGGGCATTTTTCCTTCCCGTGGTGCTTGGTGGGATGAGGTAAAGACGCGTGCCCGTGAACTCTTCCGCTCCCGGGGCACTTCCATTGCTCGGTCCCGCTACCTCACCTATACTGTCCTCCGGAGGTCGCTGGATCGTTTGGTGTCTCGAGGGGCAGCGCGGGAGGAGGTGGAGGAGGTGCGCGTCCAGCTCCGTGGCCTGCTTTACGATCGCCACGACACGCCTCCCTTTGCTTCGAGGGGGCGGCCGGTAGGGTCTCCCCCCCTGACCCCTTCCTAACTTGCAGGGAGAAGGTTCAGCGTAGGGAGGTGATGGCCCTGCGGGGCGCGGACGGCACCTTTCACACCTCTCAGGAGGACCTTTTACGTATGGTGGGAGAATACTTTTCAGACCTGTTTGGGGATCGTCCCGTAGACCTCACATGTATCCGCGAGTATTTGGGCCTTCCCCCGGTGTATTCGGCTGTGGTTGAGGCGCACGTCGATGCACTGGCTGCTCCAATTCAGCAGGTGGAGGTAGAGAGGGTGATTCGTGCCATGCCGTTGGGGAAGGTGCCCTGGCGCGATGGGCTCCCGGTGGAGTTCTATCGTACTTTCATCGCCCAGCTGGCCCCCTTCCTGACCTCCCTGTTTCAGGAGATCATGGATACGGGGTTTCTCCCGCGGTCATTTCGCGAGTCTGTCCTGTTGCTGCTCTCCAAGGGGACGGATGATAGCTCTTTGGACTGTTGGCGGCCGCTCTCTCTGTTGAACGCGGACCGGAAAATCTTGGCCAAGTGTTTTGGCCAACCGACTGGTGGAGGTTGTCGGGTGTTTTGCTGTCACCTTCCCAGTTTTGTTCGGTTAAGGGGAGAGGGGTTCTGGACGCCGACGCCACAGTTCGGGAGATGGTCGAGAGAGGACGGTCTGTTCAACGGGACCACTGGTTGTTCTCCTTAGATCAGTCCAAGCCTTTTGACCGGGTCAATCACCGGTACCTGTGGGTGGTGCTTCAGTACTTCGGCCTCCCCGCAGGTTTCCTCTTCGTCTTGCAGGTGCTGTACCGAGGGGGTGTGAGCTTCCCGTTTATCAACGGGTGGCTCGGACGGCCTTTTCGTGTCGCCTCGGAGGTGCGGCAGGGGTGCCCTTTGAGCCCTCTGCTGTATGTTTTCTCCCTCGACCCCTTCCTCAGGAGATTGTCCTCGCGTGGGTTGCGAGGCCTGGAGGCGCCTGGTGCGTCTCCGGTGTCCGTCGTGGCCTACACTGACGATATCTCAGTTTATGTGGACGGCACCGAGGGGGTGGAGGCCCTGCGGGAGGCCGTGGAGGAGTACTCGGAGGTAGCCCACTCTGTTGTTAACCACAGCAAGTGCCAGACACTGTGGTTGGGCCCCTCGGAGGCCTCCCCGCCTTCCTGCGCCCCCTTTCCTCCTCCTCAGGGGGAGGTCCGCGTTTTGGGCCTCGTCTTCGGTTCGGAGGACTGTGCGGTGTCCAATTGGGCTCGTTGTGTTGAGACTGCACGGTGTCGGGTGCTGCGGTGGAGGGGGCGGAGGTATACGTTTGAGGAGAAAGTCACCCTCCTCAAGACGTTTCTGCTTCCCCTCTTTCTGCACGTGGCCACGGTCTTCGTTCTTCCGTCGTCTTTTCAGGCGTCCGTTAGTGCTGTCTTTTTCTGTTTTCTGTGGGGTAACCGCATGAACCCTGTCCAGCGCAACATCGTGTGCCTGGGCCGGGAGCAGGGCGGTTTGGGTATGTTGCACCCCCTTGTCTTTTTGTCTGTCTTGTCTATGGCATATCACCTTCATCGGATACGGGAGGGGGGTGGGGTTTGGTGGGTGGCCTCCTACCGGGCATGGTTTTCTCGCTACTGGGAGCAGTGGGAGGGGGCGTCCTCGGTCCCACGTGTGCGTCGGAGCAGGGAACAGGCCCCATCGTATGTGTTTCAGATGGTGGGGCTCATTCGGCGGTGGGGGGTGACCGACCCGCTCGCCCAAGCTCAAGGGCAGAAAGGCTTGTATCAGATGGTTCTCGCCTCCCACTTTCAACCACGGTGGGCCCTGCGGGACTGTCCAGCGGATACGATGCAGCGGGGCCTTCAGCAGTTGAACTCCCCTCGGCTGCCGAAGAAAGTTCGGGATGTGGCCTGGTTGTCTTTCCACGGGCGTTTGTACGTGAGGGACAACCTCAAGTACAGGTCACAGGCCGAGCGGAACTGTCCGAGGGCGGGTTGTGAAGAGCAGCTGGAGACCATGGAACATTTCCTCCGGCATTGCCCTTATAATGTCGAGGCCTGCCGGTTGGTGTCCGCTGCTCTTCACCTGCCCGATCTTTCCCTCCTCACGTATGCGTAGTGGGTGTACGGGGCCTGGTCCTTTCCCCCAAGGCAGGACTCCGGGACCCTCTACCTCGTCACGGCCGTAGTGCGCTACCACCTGTGGCGTGCGTGCGGTTATGCCTCGGCCCGGGGGTTGGTCCTGCCCCTCGATGAGGTGGTGCGGGACATTCTGGAGGACGTGTCCGGCATGGCGCAATGCGAACGGAGGGTGGTTGAGGCCCATCGTTGGGAGTGTCTGTGGCATCACCTCACCCTCCGTCCCCCGTGAATTCGGGGGTGGGAGGGTGTGGGCTAGCTGCTTCTAGTTCCATGGGGGGAGGCTAGGGAAGGGGTGTCCTCATGCTTTATGGGGGGGGAGGGTTGTAACAGCTGGCCATTGCTCCTCCGTGCATCCTGCTCCACCATCCGGCATCATTCGGTGGGATTGTTTTGTTTTGTTTATATTGTTTAGTTGTTTTCCTTTGCTTTCTTCTGTGGGCTATTGTTGAGGGCCAGGGGATACGTGTTGTTGCTTATGATTGTGTGGGGTGGTTATCGTTACTTTGGGGTGGGTGATGTCTGTGGGGGAGGGGGTTCTTGGGTGGGTTTGGGGTGGGGGTTGTGGGGTTTTTGCCCGGTATTATGGGATTCATATGGGGGATGTTTTGGGGGGGCGTGGGTGGGGGTGGGGGTTTGTGGGGGTATCATTTGTTTTATCTAGGGGAAGTGTTGTGTATTGTTGGGGATGGGGTTTGGTTGGGGGTTGAAAGGTTCACATATGTATTGTTGGTAGTTCTGTTTTGTTGGAGTGGGTGGGGGGTTTGTTTTTTGGGGCCGATGGACATTGTCATGGACATTAATGTATTTCCTTTTGTTGCGGTGGGTGGCGATTTTGGGGCGGCTGGACACTTGGGGTGCGGACATTGCTGCATTGGGCCTTTGTTGGGGTGGGTGGGAATGTTGGGGAGTCCAGGACCTATGGACATGGACAATGTTGCTTTCTGGTTTTGTGGGGGGGGGGGGGGTTTGGGGGGAGATGGGAGCTATGGACATTTGCTTTTTACTTGTTCCCATTTGGACTGCTTTGTACTGCTGTTTGGGGGGGTTGGGCACGGGGGGTTTGGTTTCCTGGGTGTGGTGGTGGGTTGGGGTGGGTCACGGGGGGGGGGGGTTGGGTCCGTTTCTCTGCTTTGGAGGGGGGGGGGGGGGTTTTTTGGGGGCATGGGCCTGTTTTGCATTTGTGTGTTTTTCATTTGTTTTTGTATATTGTTGCATGTTTCCTATTAAAAATTTCCCCCAAACAGAAATCCCCCCAAACCTCCACCCCCCTGCCCCCCGTCACTCCCAGGTCCTACCTTATTGCTGGTGCCAGACGTGGCACAGGGGTCCGGAGCATCATGGCCGGCAGCAAGGGCTCCAGCAGCAAGGGCGGACGCCCCTCTGCGAGCCAGGCCTCCCTCGGCCAAACCGGTGGGACAGACGAACACCTGTGCATCCTGTGCCACTGACACAGGTTGCACAGACAGCTGCTGCACACCCTGCCTCCCCCCCTCCCCAAAGAGGCTACAGGCATGGACCTGCAACCCTGACCTTGCCCTTTCCCTTCTCCGGCACCCTCCCGGCGCCAGACAGCCACCTCCGGGAACACAGGGCGACCGTCATGCAGCCGCCTGGGAGCCGGAAGGGCAGCCATCAGAAGGGAATCCTGACCCCCACCCTTCCCCTCCCCAAACACCGGCACTGCTCCACTACCCAATGCCTGACACTCACCAGACACTGCGTCAGCAGACCCCCTATGGGAAAAACAGGAACCTGTATTCCCCTGGCAAAAATCCTGCTGCACGGCTCTCAGGCAGAATGGCAAAGACTCCTCCTGGGATCCCCGGTAGTTTTGCAACTTCAGGTCAGTAACAGACCCGCGGCGATATTCACACTTCCGGGATAACCCGGAAGTGACAGCAGCATTCTGAGGGCAGCCCTCGTTCAGCGCAGCACTGCCCGGGGAAAGCCCTGCGAACTCCTCCTCCTGCAGGGGAATCCCGGCAGCTGCAGGGACAGCAGCACTCGATCTCCGGCGGCCATCTTGGAATCGTCGTGGAGCTGAGACCGGCTCTGGAAATGCCGATAATGCCGCGGAAACTGACCCAGACATCAACCGCTCAGCTCTCCTTTCTTCTCTCCTCTCTCCTACCCGATGTACTGGTGCTGCAGCCATTTTCAAATCCCGCGGATCTGTGCGGGTCAGGACCTCGCCCCCAAGCTCCCCGGGGGCATCAGACATCAGGGGAGACACAGGTCTAAGAAGAGCCGTCCCAGCAGTCACGGCAGCCTCATCTTTCCACCCAGCAATAGCCGACAGGTAAGACACTCTAGGATCTGTCATATGGAATAATGATTACATTCTTTTCTCAACTGCACCCGGGAATGACAAGGGGGGATAGCAGCAACCCTGAAGATCCACCGGCCGTCTCACCCCCGGGGGCCCCCCCCAGACTGCACCTATACTACGAGCCCACTTATCATAGTTGTCATAGAGCTCCGTGAGGGACCCACAACCTTGTTGTTTGAGGTAAACTATTTCCTGGTGTTTGCCCTTCAAGGCCCGCTTCACCCCCTTTCGATAGGTTGTATAGGCCACCCATTCCTCCCCGGGAATGGTGGCCTGCAGGCTCTCCAGGTGGGAGAGCTGGGCTTGCAGCTGGGCCGCCTCCTCCTGGAGACCCCGAAGCCGCCGCACCGCTGCCACGATTTCATCTGGGGCCCTAGCTGGCTGCTGGAAGGAAGGCAGGCCCGACCCCCCGTCCTCATCCTCACTGGAGGAGGTAGAGGCCTCCTCCAGGACCCGAGGCGGAGGGGGGAACCCGCCTCCTCCAGTGCTATACTCCACGGTCCTCCAGGGTCTCCCCAGGGCCTCTCCCTGCTTCCACCCAGCCTCCACACCCTGCCTGGGGAGGAGACAGGAGCCTCCTCACTGGGGTAGCGGGCCCAAACCTCCATACCTGTGGGTCCCTCCTCCCTGGCCAGGCACAGTTCTACCTGGGAGGTCCCCCTCCCGGGGTGCCGGTTGTATCAGGCTGCCAGGTTCTCCCCATTTGGTGGCAGCAGAAGAGGCCCACCAGGCTTGGTAGGCCTCTGGGCCTGGGCCTTTCCTGCTGGAGGTGGCCCAGGACCCGACATCCAGGCTCCACACTGTTCGCTAAGCTCCGCCCCCAGCAGGAGCTCACTGCAGGATAGGTCCTCCCTCTAGCTCTGCTGAACAGCAACTGAGTGGAAATTTTGAATTTATTAGACAAGCAACAAAAAGACATACAAAAAGCAAAAAACAATCAACCCAACCAAGTCCCACACCCCCAAAACCCCCACCCCCTCGACATAGCACAACAACAAGAATCATAACCCCCCGTGACCCACCTCCCCAAACCCACCACCAAACCCAGCAACCAACACACGTGCCCCGCCCCCACCAACAAACCCGCAAGAGTCCAAACAATGCCCATGTCCCCCCCTCCCCCCCCCTCAGTCCAATGTCCATACCTGATCCAACCCCCCCTTGTAACAACACCCCAGAGCAGTCCACACATTGTCCATTGGTGTTTGCAGACCCACACCCCTCCCCCGCCCAACAACCCCCACCACTCCACATGTGCGTTCTGTCCGCAGGATGGGGGCTGCCAGACTCCCCCCCCCAACCACCCAAATACAGAGTCCCCTGTCCCCATCCCTTCCCCTGCAGAGGGAGCAGCGGCTCCCCCCTCCCTCCACCCCGATCCCCGCCCCTCCCCATCCACCCCACAAAAACAAACACATCCAAAGCAAACCTCCCCGCCCCCACCCCCCCAAACAAAAACATAAGGGCACCTTGAGCCCGTCCCCAACAGAATCCCACCAAAACAAAACATAACCAATTATACAAAGCAAAAGATAAACAAAAGATAAACATAACCCAGTGCTGCCCTGCAACCCAGACAGCGGAACGGGATGCACAGGACACGAAAAGGACGGACATAAACACAAAAACAAGTGGGACAGCCACCCCCAAGGAGAAAGGGAGAGCGGACAAGTGGTCTAACCTCTGCAGCACCAGCTCGCCCCCCCCCCGTCCGGGAGAAAAAAAAAAAAACAACCCCAAAATCCTACCCAGTAACAAACCCCAGGGAAGGGAACCATCCCCCTCCTGTCACACCCCCCTCCCCAGGGAAACAAAACAACCCCAAAGCCCTACAGGGACGAGAACCCCAGGGAACCCCTCCCCCTCACGGGGGGCGGAGGGTGAGGTGACGCCACAGACGCTCCCAACGATGAGCCTCCACCACCCGCCTTTCGCGTTGCGCCATGCTGGACACTTCCTCCAAAATGTCCCGCACCACCTCGTCGAGGGGCAGGACCAACCCCCGGGTCGAGACATGACAGCGCGCTTGCCACAGGTGGTAGCGCACTACAGCCGTGACGAGGTAGAGGGTCCCGGAGTCCTGCCTTAGAGGAAAGGACCAGGCCCCGTACACCCACTCCGCATACGTGAGGAGGGAAAGGTCGCGCAGGTGAAGAGCAGCGGACACCAACCGGCAGGCCTCCACGTTAAAGGGGCACTGCCGGAGGAAATGGTCCATGGTCTCCATCTGCCCTTCACACCCGGCCCTCGGACAGACCCGCTCGGCCTGTGACCTGTACTTGAGGTTGTCCCTCACGTACAAACGCCCGAGGAAAGACAACCAGGCCACATCCCGAACCTTCTTCGGCAGCCGAGGGGAGTTCAAATGCCGAAGGCCCCGCTGCATCACATCCGCTCGACAGTCCCGCAGGGCCCACCGTGGTTGAAAGTGGGAGGCGAGTACCATCCGGTACAATCCTTTCCGCCCCAAGGACTGGGCGAGCGGGTTGGTCACCCCCCACCGCCGAATGAGCCCCACCATCGCAAATACGTACGATGGGGCCTGTTCCCCGCTCCGACGCACACGTGGGACCGAGGACGCCCCCTCCCACTGCTCCCAGAAGCGGGAGAACCACTCCTGATAGGAGGCCACCCACCAAACCCCACCCCCTTCCCGCATCCTACCGAAGTGAAACGCCATAGACAAGACTGACAGGAAAACAAGGGGGTGCAACATACCCAAACCGCCCTCTGCCCGGTCCAGGCAAACGATGTTGCGGTGGACAGGGTTCAGGCGATTACCCCACAGAAAACAGAAAAAGACAGCACGGCACTGACAGACGCCTGACGGGACGACGGAAGGACGAAGACCGTGGCCACGTGCAGAAAGAGAGGAAGCAGAAACGTCCCGAGGAGTTTGATCTTCTCCTCGCACGTACACCTCCACCCCCTCCACCGCAGCACCCGACACCGTGCAGTCTCGAGATAACGGTCCCAATTGGACTCCGCACAGTCCTCCGACCCGAAGACGAGGCCCAAAACGCGGACCTCCCCCACGGGAGGAGGAAAGGGGGCGCAGGAAGGCGGGGAGGCCTCCGAGGGGCCCAACCACAGCGTCTGGCACTTGCTGTGGTTGACAACAGAGTGGGCTACCTCCGAGTACTCCTCCACGGCCTCCCGCAGGGCCTCTACCCCTTCAGTGCCATCCACGTAAACGGAGATGTCGTCAGCGTAGGCAACGACGGACACCGGGGGCGCACCAGGCGCCTCCAGGCCCCGCAACCCACCTGAGGACAATCTCCGGAGGAAGGGGTCGAGGGAGAAGACATACAGCAAGGGGCTCAAAGGGCACCCCTGCCGCACCCCGAGGCGACACCAAACGGCCGTCCGAGCCACCCGTTAATAAACGGGAAGCTCACCCCCCTCGGTACAGCGCCTGCACGACGAAGAGGAAACCTGCGGGGAGGCCGAAGTGCTGGAGCACCACCCACAGATACCGGTGACTGACTCGATCGAAGGCCTTGGACTGATCCAAGGAGACCAACCAGTGGTCCCGTTGGAGCGACCGGCCTCTCTCCACCACCTCCCGGACTGTGGCGACAGCGTCCAGAACCCCTCTCCCCCGAACGGAACAATACTTGGAAGGGGACAGCAAAACGCTCGACACCTCCACCAGTCGGTTGGCCAAACACTTGGCCAGGATCTTCCGGTCCGCGTTCAGAAGAGAGAGCGGCCGCCAAAAGTCCAAGGAGCTATCGTCCTTCCCCTTGGAGAGCAGCAGCAGGACAGACTCGCGAAATGACCGCGGGGAGAAACCCCGTATCCATGATCTCCTGCAACAGGGAGGTCAGGAAGGGGGCCAGCTGGGCGATGAAAGTGCGATAGAACTCCACAGGGAGCCCATCGCGCCCAGGCACCTTCCCCAACGGCATGGCACGAATCGCCCTCTCCACCTCCACCTGCTGAATCGGAGCAGCAAGTGCATCAACCTGTGCCTGAACCACAGCCGAATACACCGGGGGAAGGCCCAAGTACTCTCGGATATGGGTGAGGTCCACGGGGCGATCCCCAAACAGGTCCGAGAAGTATTCCCCCACCATCCGCAAAAGGTCCTCCTGGGAGGTATGAATGGTACCGTCCTTGCCCCGCAGGGCCATGACCTCCCGACGCCGAACCCTCTCCTTGCAAGTCAGGAAAGGGTCTGGAGTGCCGACCCCACCGGCCGCCCCCTCAAAGCAGAGGGAGGCATGGCGATCATAAAGCAGGCCACGGAGCTGGACGCGTATTTCTTCCACCTCCTCCCGCGCTGCCCCTCGGGATACCAAACGATCCAGCGACCTCCGGAGGACAGTGTAAGTGAGGTAGCGGGATCGAGCCATGGAGGCACCCCGGGAACGGAAGAGTTGGCGGGCACGCGTTTTCACCTCATCCCACCAGGCGCCACGGGAAGGAAAAACGCCCAACAGGGTCTCCTGGTCTGCGAGAAAGGCCAAGAACTCCTGGACCACCTCTGATGTTGCCAACAACTGCACATTCAGTCGCCACAGACCAGGACCCCTGCTGAGCTCCTCGTGGTTAGCCAGGAAGGACACGGAGAGGACGCGGTGGTCCGAGAAGTCAACCGCCTGCAACTGCGGAGGGGAACACTCCACCCGGGCACTCACATATATCCGATCGATACGACTCCTGCAGGTCCCATGATAATAGGTGAAACCCGGCGACCGTGGAAAGGCCCGGTGGAAGACATCCACTAGGTCAGCCGTCCGGGTCATCTTGGCCAAAAAGAGGCCCTCGTAACTGGGTGGGCAACGATCCCCCCCTCGGTCCTGCAAAAAGGTGTTGGTGTTAAAATCCCCGGCAAGGACCACCAAACGGGAGGTGTGTAAGTAGGGGCGGATGACCCCAAACAGGGTCTTCCGCGCCAACTTAGACTGGGGGCCGTAGACCACCATGAAACGAAACCGATGAGGCCCGCAGTAGCCGTCTAAGAGCAAACACCGGCCCTGCTCCAGTTCCCACACGTACTGCACCTGAAATCGGTTAGACGTGAACAAAACCGCCACTCCTGCGTAGGGCTGTGCCGCAAGCGACCAGTACAAAGGGCCCCACCTCCACTCCCGCTTCGCCCGATGAAGGCTAGCGAGCGAGGTGAGCCTGGTCTCCTGCAAGAAGATGACATCCAGCCCACTCGTGGAAAGAAAATCATAGGCCGTAGCCCGCGCCTGGTCCGAGAAAATGCTAGCCACGTTGATGGTGGCGCACGAGAACGCAGGAGTGCACGCCATGCCTAGTTCGTGTGCAGTGACCCTTTCCTCCTCTTCTCACCATACCCGGGATCCCCGGAATCCCTCTTGCAGGACAAGCCCGCGAGCTGGAGCAACTCCTCACGGTCCACGTCGACCACCTCGAGGATCTCCTCCTCCTCCTGCTCGACCCTGTCACCCCACGAGGTGCTGGTGTCCCTGAGAGCACCAGGCAAAGCTGTCGCAGGGGCTAACCCAGTTCCCATGGGGCGAGGGGGCACGGACAGGTCAGGGGTCGGAGGAATGATCTCCTCCGTGGGGTCCACCACCAGTGCCTCCCTGGACAAAGACTGAGACAACGGACCAGTGCCCACCCCCGCGGGGGAGGCCGGGACGGCCGGGTCAGCAGGGGGCTCCTGCGAAGGCCCATCACCCAACTGCGGGGGCAAAGACCCGTCCTCCCTCACCCGTCGGGTGCCAGTATCCACCTTGATCGGAGGACCCTGACCGCGGCGCGCCTTCGACACTTTCGAAGGTCGCCGCTGAGGAAGAGGGGTCGCCCCCGCCGCTAACCGCTCCGAGCGCCGCACAGGAAGCCCTGCCTCCACAGGCAAGCCCTCATCTGCCTCAGCCACATCAGCAGCCAAAAAGACGAAACGGTTGATGTCCAACACGGGCTCTGCATCCGGCAACGGGGATGTCTCCCGTTTCTTCCTTTTGGACTTGCCACCCTTGGAAGGGACCGTGGTCCATTCCTCAGGTGGCACCACCCGCAACCCGCTATCCTGTCGTGATACATTAACCTCCACCACATCAACCCTCTCCTCCTTCCTACCCGAATCCCCTCCCCCTGGTGGCTCCCTCGGCTCGATGGACTCCTCCACCCTAGGGCCCTCGGACTCCTCCTGAGGGAGAGGGGCCTCCACAACCTCCTCCTGCACAGGAGCCCGAGGTGGAGTGACGGCATCCCCCCCCGGTCCATTGTGTGATGCGGAGGGGCAGCGGGCGAAGGGGTGGCCCAACTCCCCGCAAAGGTTACACCGAATAAGCAAACACCCGGCCGAGGCGTGACCCCGTCCACCACAACGGGTGCAGACCTGCTCGGGACAGTTCATGCTCAAATGGCGGAATGAGCCACAGCGGTGACACTCGCGAGGTTGCCCGGGGTAATAGCACAAGATGCGATCCCGACCGAGGAGGAAAACCGGCCGAGGGCACGTGCTGCACCACGTTTCCCACCTCACGCAAACGGATCTTACCTTTCCACGACCCGTCCCACACCCCTAGGGGCCCAGCGCCCTTAACCAGGGGTGCGAGGAGCACCGCATGGCGCGACAACCAAAACTGGATGTCCTGCCCTGGGAGCGACTCATTCCGGGATAGGATGGTCACAGGTACGGTCCCCTGGCGAGAGAAAGGCACAACACGAAAGTCAGCCCACCCTCCCTGCCCCCTCTGCTGCTGGTATCGGTCCCAGAAAATCTCCAGCCCCCGTCTCAGCATGAAACTAACATCATACTCAATGGTGTTGTTCATGTGGATAAAGGCATAGAGATCTCCCGGGAGAAACCCCAGCCCAAGGACCATCCTCAAGACCTGTTCCCTGGCTGGAGGGGGCCCCTCCCCATCCCACCTGATCTGCGCCACGTTGCGCCGTCGGACCTCACCCCCTACCCCTCGGAACCCTCCCCCACCTCCTCCCCCTCCTGCGGGACCATTCCCCTGGGAACCCCCCCTCCCCCCAACCCCACCCGACGTCCCCGGAGTGGTGCCCAACCCCCTCAGAGCCTCCGCAAAGGTACGAGGGGGGGAACTGACCCCCCAGCCCCCATCCCCTGCTCTCCTTGTTCTTCCCCTGCATCCACCTGCGGGGGACCCTGCTGCTGGTCCGCAGGATCCGCAACCGCCTCACAGGGGGTGACCTGGGGACTGGGCAGGGTCAGTTCCGCAAAAACAGAATCAGGGATACTATCCCTTCCGGATCCCTGGGTGCCACCGAGAACCTCCGGAGCACCCCCTTCCATTACACCTGGCTGCTGCCGAAAGGCAGCAAAGGCCCCTGGGGGGCCTGTCGGGGTCTCCAATGCCAATTGAATGGCATCACGGACCTGGTTCTCGGTTACACCCAGGGGACCAGAAAGCCCCCCCAAACCCCCGTCCCGTGATCCCGACCTAGCGCAAGGCTCCTGGGTTTCGGCCACCACCACCGGGGACGGACCCCGCTCCCCTCCACTCCCGGGATCCAGAGGGACCACTCCATCCCCCAACCCCACTAATAGCGGACCCATCCCCCCAGCAGGACCAACCACTACCGCCGTCCCCCCTAAAAGACCAGTCGTCCGCACCCCCTCTCCCTCCGCCAGACCCTCCACCGACCCACCGTCCACTACCCCCTGGAAGGCTACCGGCAACAAGGCAGGACCTACTCGAGACAGTAGGGCAGAACCCCCAAAAATAAATCCCCCCAAACCTCCACCCCCCCTGACCCCCGTCACTCCCAGGTCCTACCTTATTGTCGGTGCCAGACGTGGCACAGGGATCCGGAACCTCGTGGCCGGCAGCCAGGGCTCCAGCAGCAAGGGCGGACGCCCCCCTGCGAGCCAGGCCTTCCTCGGCCCCATTAGCAGACAGGACTGACAGCTGCACATCCAGCTCCGTGGTTCCAGGCCGCAAAGACAGCTGCCCCGCTATCCCCCGGCCCCCCGTGGGGGCTGCAGAAGACAAACAGCTGCCCCTACCCTGCTCCTTCCCCTTCCCAGCACCCTGCCGGCGCCAGACAGCCACCCCAGGGAACTGAGGCCGGCCAGTCTACAGCCGTTGAGGGCCCTGGAAAGAGGAAGCAGAATCCCCTGTCCCAGTCCCCTTCACAATCGCAGAGCACTCAGCACCAGCAGGAATGGGACCTCCAGGCATCCGGGACTCCACGGCAGCATCCGCAGACCCCCGACGGTGCAAACCAGCCTCTTGAACTCCACCGCGGGTTGCAGGAACCCCTCCGATAGAGGGGCAACAAGGACAGTCCCATACCGTCTCCAGCGATCTTCTACGGTGCTCCGTTTGCCGTGCAGAGGAGAGATTGCAGCCATCTTCACACTTCCGGGTTTTCCCGGAAGTGACCTCACCGGACTCACGGCGGCCATCTTTGGAGCTGAGACTGGTAGAGGGAAGCCCTGCAGCGTCATCCCTCAGCGGGGCAACCCTCTCCGGATCCCGGACTGCAGTTGTCAGTACACCCCAGCGATCAGGACGGAGGCGGCTTTCTTCAGTCGGTGGCAGCAAGGAAGCAGGACATCCTCCCGAAAATACCCGCGGATGGTGGGGCTGGATTTCTTCGATCTCCTCGGGTAGGGCTGGATCGGCAGTGCTTGAGGCAGGGAGCAGATGCTGCGCTGTTATCTCAGAAGCCCTCCAACGCTGACGAGCCCCTACTTCTCCAGCAATCATCCAAGCCGGGGGAACAGGATCCAACGGGCAGGGGATCATCGGCCCAGCCTCCGATACTGGGACAGCCACCTCTCCAGCAACACCACTTTGTTTCTTCAGGTAAGGGTCTCCGGACCGCTTTGGCACACCCGGGCATTGTAACACATAATTGTCTTCTCTCACATGGGTTGGATATTGGAAGGGCAAGGTACAGGATTGGGGGTAGCCACCATTTCTACCCACCCCCGGGGGTCTCCCCTGGACTGCAGATATACCATGCCATTTATCATAGTTGTGGTACATTTCAGACAGGGACCCACAACCCTGGCTCTTCAAATAGATGATCTGCTGGTGCTTGGCCTTCAAGGCCCGCTTCACCCCCTTCCTATAGATGTTATAGGTCACCCACTCCTCACCGGGAATGGTGGCCTGCAGGCTCTCCAGGTGGGAGAGCTGGGCTTGCAGCTGGGCCGCCTCCTCCTGGAGACCCCGGAGCCGCCGTACCGCCATCACGATCTCGTCTGGGGCCCTAGCTGGCTGCTGGAAGGACGGCAGGCCCGACCCTCCATCCTCATCCTCACTGGAGGAGGTAGAGGCCTCCTCCAGGACCCGAGGTGGAGGGGGAAACCCGTCTCCTCCAGCACCGTACAAGGCAGGCCTCCAAGGCCTCCCTAGGGCCTCTCCCTGCCTCCACCCAGCCTCCACACCCTGCCTGGGAAGGAGAGAGAAGCCTCCTCCCTGGGGCAGCGGGCCCAAGCCTCCGGGCAAGTGTGTCCCTGTTCCCTGAGCAGTTGCAGTCCTACCTGGGGAGTCCCCCACCCGGGGCGCCGTCTGTTCCAGACTTCTAGTCCCTCCATCTGGTGGCAGAGAAGGAGGCCCACCAGGCTTGGTAGGCCTCTGGGCCTGGGCCTCTCCTGCTGGAGGTGGCCCAGGACCCGACATCCAGGCTCAGGCTGTAGTCAAGCCCCGCCCCCTAGCAGGAGCTCTGCAGGAGAGGTCCTCACTCTAGCTCAGCTGAACTGCAACTGAGTGGAGAGACCACTCGTGTGGCAGCAGGACTCGACTGAGCCTGTCCGCCCAAACGTTTTGAATGCCTGGAAGGTATACTGCCAACAAATGAATGTGATGCTCTCTGGCAAAGGCCCACAGTTGCAAAGCTTTGTTGCATAATTGCAGAGAGTCTGTTCCACCTTGTTTGTTTAGGTAAAACATGGCCACTTGATTGTTGGTTTGCACCAGAACTGTTTTGCTTACGAGATGAAAGCAAAAGACTCAAATAGCATTGGAAATGGCCCTTAGTTCTATGAGGTTTATTCGAAGAGAAGCCTCCTGTGGGGTCCAGAGACCCTGGGTAGACAGATTGCCCAAGTGGGCTCCCCAACCCAACTTGGATGCATCTGTCGTCAGTACAGCCTGAAGGAGAGCCTACTGTAAGGTTTTCCAGAGATTGCCACCAATGCAGAGATGCAATCAGGCGTGTGGTAACTCTGATCTTGTCTGACAGGCATCCTGAGGCCTGGGACCATTGGGAAGCTAAGGTCCACTGGGCCGCTCGCATATGAAGGCGTGCATAACGAATCACATGGACTGTAGATGCCATGTGTCCTAGAAGTCGAAGCATCTGTCGAGCAGTGAGGAAGGTTTGTAGCACTGCTTGAGATGCTAGTTCGATGATGCGCAGACAGCGAGGCTGAGGAAGGAAAGCCTTTGACTGCTGTGTGTCCAAGCGAGCCCCTATAAACTCGAGGGATTGAGATGGGGTGAGCTGGTACTTTGGAAGGTTTATGATCCATCCTAAGTACTGCAGTATTTGCATTGCTTGGGAAAGAGCATGACTTGCCTCTAGAGCTGACGGTGCTCGAATGAGCCAATTGCCTAAGTAAGGGAAGACAAAAATTCCTAGAGTCCTCATAAATGCTGCTACTAGTGCCATGCATTTTGTGAAGACCCTTGGAGCAGAGGCCAGCCCGAAAGGAAGGACCCTGTATTGAAAATGTCTTCCCTTGACTAGGAATCAAAGGAATTTTCTGTGATCTGCATGAATAAGGATATGCATGTAAGCATCCCTTAAATCCAGAGAACATAGCCAATCTTGCTCATGAAGGTATGGAAGAAGAGTGCCGAGGGAGATCATCTTGAAACTCTCTCGGACTAGATATTTGTTCAGTTCTCTGAGGTCCAGGATTGGTCTTAGTCCCCCTGACTTCTTTGGAATGAGAAAATAGGGGGGAATAGAATCCTATGCCCTGCTGGGACTTTGGAACCTCTTCTATAGCCCCTTGAGCCAGAAGAGGTCTGAGACCGGTGGTTGAGATTTGAACTGTTTTATTAGCGTGGATGGGGGCAAGCTAAGGAAATGGAGCTTGTATCCCAGACTCACTATAGATAAAGTCCAGTTTTCTGAAGTGATTTGTTGCCATCTTTTGGCAAAATGGCAAATACGGCCTGGGCTTAGAACAGGAAGAATGGCTAAGTTCTCTAGACAACAGTCAAAGACCCTGAGGAGGCTGGATCTGCTGAGCCTTCTGAGCTTGTGTTTTTCTTTGTCTAGCTTGTTGTTGCCCCTTCTGGGGAATATGTGCTTGCTGGGTGGAAGATGGATAGAATTTCTTCTTCTTAGAGAAAAAAGGTTTTTTGAAAACCTTTTTCTTGGCTGGGTTAGCTGTAGATTTTGACAACCTGTCTAAAGTTGTATTATCAGTGTCAATTTCATTAGCTTTAAGCTGCCAATCCTTGCCAAAGAGATTTTCTCCTGTGCAAGGAATGTTACCCAGCTTATCTTGCACCCATTCCTCCAAGTCTGAAGCTTGGAGCCAGGCAACATGCGCTCCTATGGATATAGCAGAGGTTCTGCTAATACATTCAAAACAGTCAAAGGTAGCACGATTCATAAACTTAGAGATATTTTGAGCATGTTTGACCAAAGTCAAATAATATGTCCGTTTATCCTCTTGAAGAAAAGGGTTCAAAAGCTCCAAGTCTTTTGTAACCTGCTCAAGAAACATTCCCATGTATAATATATAGGAACTGATTCTTGCTGATAGCATGGAGGACTGAAAGCATCAACGACCAAAGGCATCCAGTGTTCTAGACTCACGACCTCGTGGATTGGAAGAGTGTCGTTTAGCACTCTTAATCCGCCTCATGGCAGACTCTACCACCATAGAATGATGTGGTAATTGAGTCTTCTGAAACCCTGGGCAAGGTGGTACTCGATACATAGTGTTAAGACGTCTAGAATGTGGAGATATTATTAAAGGATCTTCCCACATTCTTAACATTAGATCATGTAAGATCTGGTGTATAGGAAGCATAGCTGCCTCCTTTGGAGCCAGAGGATATTGAAGAATTCCCAATTCTTCTGCTCTAGGCTCCTTCTCTGGTACTACTGTAATGGAAAGACCCTTTGCCATATCACATACAAAATCATGAAAAGACATATCCTCAGGAGAGGACATTCTGCGTTGAGGAGAAAGAGATGAATCGTGCAAAAGTTCAGCTCTGGTACCGGTGGAATCATCTGAGTCATCGGAATCGGAAGACTCAAAAGGAGGAAGTGCCGGGTTCTCCCGAAGTAGATGGCGTCGGTACTGCTTGATGTCGGTACCAAAACGAGTCGGTACCTGATCCCCCATGCTTGAGAGAGATTCCAGGCTCGGCATCAGGGGAAGCATGCCTGTTGAAACAGGTACTGAGGGCACTGGCATTGGTACCGGTGCCTGCGGATCCGTCTGCAGCGACTTTAGCGGTACTGAAGTGGCTAAAAGAGTCGCTAGATTGCGTTCGATAGCGAGGAGTCTTTTGTCCATCGCTACTGCCGATGCTGGGGCGTCGGTACCGGTGGAAGCAGCCACAACCCCCGAGAATGGTACCAGTAGTTCCATCGAGGTCGAGGCCTCGGGAACATCCTGGAGCCCTGATAAAGCTTTGGAGCCTGAAGACTCCCGCCGGGGCTGTTTAGCCGGTGAAGTGTCCTCGAGGGCAACACCCGTGGCATCTCGATATTAAGAGGGAGATCTACCCTTCGAGGACCGGCCAGTCTTGGTAGATTTGTGTTTAGTTACCTGAGATCCCTGGGAAGAAGTAGAAGCCCTGGAAGACATCGATGCAACAGACATCGTGTCTGAAGCAAATAGGGCACTGAGTTGATTTGCTAGATTCTGAAGACTTCTTTAAGTAAACTTCCTGCAGGAGAGACACTCCGTAGGGCAATGGTCAGGACCTAAACATTTAAGACACCAGTCATGGGTGTCGGTAATAGAAATTGTACCGCCACATTTTGAACATTTTTTAAAACCAGTGGCTGGTTTTTCCATGATAAGGGAACAGAGGGCCTAAAGCCCAAAATGGCGCCAAGCATCAGAGCAGGGGAAAAAAAAAACCCTGGGAAAGCACTAAAATTAAGTTATTTTAGAAGACAAGAAAGAAAAGCACCAGTGGTACCGGTAGGTGTCGACGGAAGGCAGACGAGACCACAAAAAATATAAATTAAAGAGAAGATTTTCTGTGGTGACAGGGGATACGTCCTGTCGGCTCCGTGGAAAACGAAGAACTGAAGTGTGTGATAAGGAAGCTTATCATAGCTCAGGAAGGAGCTATAGAAAAGGTGAAGTGACTCTGAACAAGCAACCTGTCAGTTCTGGTAGAAATAAGAAAACTGAATTTTCCCATAAAAGACTACCAGTCCCAGAATGCACCAGGTTTCCAGCAGCCATTAGAGGAGCTGAAGGGGGGAAACGTGCGTGCAATCAGGAGGGCTATGAGGTAATCCCTAAGCACTCATCTCAAAGGGCAGGGCCTGATTCAGCACAGCTGCACTGTGTTAGGGAGGAGCACTCATCTAAGCAGAATAAAGGTAGAGTTTATTCTACAGAGAATTATCCTCAGGATCATCATCATCTTCATGATCAGCTTGGATATCCTCAGTTTCATGTGGAGGATCATCAGAAGCAGAAGCCAAACCAGACAGACAGAGAGGGAAAGAAACCCTTTGGAAGAAGGAAGAGAAAAGCCTTTGAGAGATCTAGAAGAGTCCGGAGCAGTACGTATACTGGGAGGCATTCCAAGGGCCAGCATACACCATTGGACTGGGGAAAGCCAGAGGAATGGTGCTGCAGAGCTAGGAATCTCCAGACGGTACCTGTGAGGGAGACGGCTGCACGTGGAAGGGACCCTAAGACCCGTGCCAGAAGGTATGTGAAGAGAGATCCAGTGTCCAGGGATCTGGATTGGAAGGCTGGACATAAGAACTGGACTACATACTGGCCAGGCTATATAGAGAGGAACTCTAACAGCAATGGAAGCTCAGGTATGAACACTGATCTATGCCCTAGCTATAACCTTGAAAGACAGCAGGGAAACAAGTATTCTCCTGAAAGTGCTCCATTGGGAGATTCATCTGTGCCAATCCATGATATTGAACCCATGCTTGTTGAAGAAGAGGGAATGATAGCAGATGAAGAATGTGTTTACATGGACTGCTCTCTGTCTAAACTTCTTTGGTGATTTTCTGTTACAAAGTACAGCAACCATCACAAAGAAAAAAAAACTTGTTCTTTAATCTACTCAGAAAAGCTCCTGAGTAGGATTTTTAGCCACGCAGTAGGAAGCAAGCCAGCTAAGGGGTTTCAGCTGGATAACTGCTAGCAATTGAGCCTTACCTAATTTTTATTTATTTATTTATTTATTTAACTGCATTTATATCCCGCTTTTCACCGGGTCAAAGCTTGTGAGCTCTGAGAGAATCACTTCTGAATCTATGTGGGAAGATATAAGAAGTTAACCTGAAAAGAACAGTTTTTTTCTTTCTTTGTGGATCTTGTTTGTTGTTTGATACAGTGCTAAGAGAATATTAGCTAAAGCCTACAGAAAAGACCAGTTTGTTACCAACCAGGTCTTATTTCTTTTGCTTTGATTGCCTGATAAGTTAAAATGTTGTTTTCCTAATTTTGTTTTTTTCAAGTTTAACACTGAAAGCAAGTAACCTGATTTATGTGCTACCAAGCATATCTGTGTTGGGAGAAATAACCCCATAAATAAATATCTTATTGGCTTTACCCAAAAGCACAACTAATTATTGTGAGCAGCTGTGTCTGGTGTGAATGAACTGCATTGCCCACAATCCCTTGCAAATCATATAGATATATGCACTTGCCAAGACTGTGAAGATTCTCACCCAGGCAGCCGTCTGACAAATGGCGTAGTTTTTCGGATTGCTTTTGCACAAAGGGGATTTACTTGCTGAGGATTACAACTAAAGTTCAAGTTTAAAGCTGGAAAAAAAAGATTTTCCCTCAACTGCACTTTGGAGGAGAAGTGGATGCTCCAGGCAGCTGTCCCAGGAGGAAAAGACCCTGTGCAGAGCTGGATTCATCACTGGCACAAGGTAATAAGTACCTGGGCATGTCTAGTGGTGGATGGGAGTAAGGCACAGGGGTAATTGAAAAAAAAAAAGTAGAAAAAAAACCCCACACCTATTTGGAAGGTGGTGCACTTTGTTTTTTTTCTTTGTTTCTTGCAGGGATCAAGATGGATCCAAAGGAACTACCTCAGTGGATGGCAGCCCAGTTTAGCAGGCAACAGGAGCTAGCACAGCAAGCTCAGGACACTGCTATGAAAGCCTTAATGGACCAGCAGAGGCCAGTGCTTGATCTGGTGCAAGCCCTAGTTCAACTAAGGAACCAAAGTGGAATAGATGCAAGACCAGCAGTAAATACTGGTACACCACATGTGGACAGTGTGGGTGGGACTCAATCAGGGAATTGGGGCATTTAGTTTTGGGAAGCTAACTCCAGATGATAATGTTGATGATTTTCTAGAGTCTTTTGAAAGAGTGGCACAAGCATTAGCATGGCCAGAGACCCAGTGGGCAGTAAGGCTGGCGGCCTCATTAACTGGAGAGGCGCTTGCAGCTTACAGAGCAATGCCAGCAGCCCAGGCTTTGAATTATAAGGATGTAAAGGCTGCTATTAGAGATCGCCTAGGGTTGTCTATTTCAGAGTATAGGCGAATGTTTAGAGCTACTACATTGAGAGTGGGTGAAACACCCAGGGCTCTGAGTCAGAGAATCAGAGGTTTAGCTGTAAAATGGTTGGAGCCTGAGCAAAAGACGGTAGAAATGTTATTAGACATTATAATGCTTGAACAATTTATGTCTGCGGTCCCTAAAGATTTGCACACTTTCCTTATACAGCAAAATTGCCAAAATCTTGGAGAGGCAACCATGCTAGCAGAGAGATTCTTGGAAGCCATGCAGGCTTGCCATAGAATGGGTGGCCCTCTGAAGATTGGTGCTGAGGCAAGATGTGCTGTATCAGAAAAGAAAATAATTAAAAATGTTTCTGAAAATGAATGTACTGTATCAAACCAGATGACACAGTGGAGTAGAAAGAAATGTTTCAAGTGTGGAAAATGGGGACATTTAGAAAAGGGATGCCAGACACACACTAGCTTAATGGGTGTGGATTTAAAACAGCCCAAAGAAGGATTTCTTTTGATGGTTGATGTGCAAGGAATTACCACAAATGCTTTGTTAGACTCTGGGGCAGACCAGAGTATGATGTCAAAAAGGCTTTGGAAGAGGATAGAGGCCCAAGAAGGATTTGTGCCTAGAATCCCTGAAAGCCAAGTTCACATCAGATGCATTCATGGTGCTGCAACATCATATCCCACCTATAGGCTAAAGGTTAAGTGCCTGGGGGAACAAGAGGAAGTCCTGTTAGCAGTGGTGCCTAGGCTACCCTTTGATTTGGTTCTAGGGAAAGGACTGGCCAAGATTTAAGCAGGGTCTAGTGCAGGGGTCACCAACCTGCGGCCCGCGGGCCACATGCGGCCCACGAGGTCCCTTTGTGCGGCCCGCGAGGCTCTACCCCGGTTAACATTACGTGCGGCCCGCCAAGGATTCCCGCCATTGTATCCACGCGCTCGCAGCTCACCGACGACCACCTGCAAGCGTCCCTTCTCCTGTCAGTGTCATCTGTGAAGCCGGACTTTAAGTTTGTCTGCTAGCATGAATCATCAGCCATCTCATTAAATTCAATAAAGGTGATCAGCCATTGTTTTCATAATTTTGCGTTTGTTGTTTTTTTTCGCGGGGGCGGGGAGAAGGGGGGTGCGGCCCGCGAGGCTCCCGGTAGTCGGCTGTGCGGCCCGCGGCCCTCTGGAGGTTGGTGACCCCAGGTCTAGTGGAAGGGCTAGGAAAGAAGGAGGGAGAAGGATTAATGGAAATAGCTCCTGGGCCTTTCTTTGGAAGTCCTCAGTCCCTAGCTAAAAAGATGGTTAAGCTTCCAGAAGGCCAAACTATAGGTAATAAGAGGGGCCTTGTATCCACCCGCTCGCAGGCTAAGATAGAGAGCCAGCAGAAGGAGGAGGGGGAGCAGGCAGAGTTATTAGGAGACTTACCCTCTCATGATGATGATTTAATAACCCCATCATCTGGTAAAGTAAGAAAGTTGAAAGCACAAAAGCGGCGTGAGAGACTTTGCAGAGCACAGGGTAGGGCTGAGATGTTAGCTGGTCAAAGTTTACCCTGGGTGCCAGCTGAGTTAGTGGCAAAGTTTCCTAACTTTCCACAAGAGCAGCGAGCTGATCAAGCTCTCACCTGAGCTTTTAAGTATGCTCATGAGGTCAGGGAGGAGTTGCCCAGATTCAGACTAGTTAATGATATATTATATAGAGAGAGTATCCAGAAATGGGACCATACGTAAACAATTGGTGGTACCCACAACTTTCAAAGGGCAAGTACTTAGACTAGCACATGATCATCCAGTGGGAGGTCATAAAGGGATGCAAGGAACGCTGGATCAAATACTTATGCGTTTTTACTGGCCAGGTATCTTCAAAGAAACTGCCCAGTTTTGTGCTGCATGTCCAGCGTGTCAGCGAGTTACAGCGGCTCACCCACCGGTGCCAATTATCACAGACCCAATTGGTCGCATTGCCATGGATATTGTAGGCCCATTAATCAAAACGCCCCGAGGTTTCCAATACATCCTAGTTATGGTAGATCAGGCAACAAGGTTTCCCTGGGCCATACCATTGAGGAATGTTTCTGCAAAAACAATAGCTTTAGAGCTAGTAAAATTGTTTTGTGAAGTGGGATTCCCAAGAGAGGTGTTGACTGACCGAGGGTCCAATTTTGTATCCAAATATTTGGCCCAGGTCTGGGATGCCTTTGGCATTCATCACGTGAAAACCTCAGCCTACCATCCACAATCAAACGGTTTGGTGGAGAGATTCAACCAAACTCTCAAGCAAATGTTGAGAAGGGGGTTAGCAGGAGAGGTAAAAGAATGGGATATGTTATTGCCCTTTGCCTTATATGCCTGCAGGGAAAGAATTCAGGTGTCCCTAGGTGTAACTCTATATGAATTGATGTATGGTAGGGCTCCACGGGGTTTGGTAGATATTTTGAGGGAACAATGGATTGATCCTGAACCAGGAAGTCAGGAGGTGCCACAGTTTCTACGTAACCTGAGAGCACGTTTGAAAAGGATCTCGCAGGTTGCTGAGAGGAACCTGCAGGACAGTCAGGTGTGCCAGAAAGGGTGGTATGATAGGAGAGCCAAAAGCAGCCAATTAAGCATTGGTGAAAAGGTTTTGGTTCAAGTAGCAGGTACAGCCCCAAAATTTGAAGTACAGTGGAAAGGGCCATGGAAGGTTGTTAAACAAGTGAGCCCAGTGTCTTATATGGTAGAAAATGCAAGAGGGCGTAGGCAGACCTACCATATTAATGTACTTAAGTCTTGGAAAGAGAGGCCTGTGAATAATAATGACCCTGAAGCCAGTCAGGAAGTAAGTGAGCTTCAAAAAGAGAACACTCTCGTAGGTATTACGGACTGTAGAGAAGAAGTTTCACCAGTTAAACCAGTCCGTAATAACTTAAGCAGGGGGGTATGTGATAAGGAAGCTTATCATAGCTCAGGAAGGAGCTATAGAAAAGGTGAAGTGACTCTGAACAAGCAACCTGTCAGTTCTGGTAGAAATAAGAAAACTGAATTTTCCCATAAAAGACTACCAGTCCCAGAATGCACCAGGTTTCCAGCAGCCATTAGAGGAGCTGAAGGGGGGAAACGTGTGTTCAATCAAGAGGGCTATGAGGTAATCCTAAGCACTCATCTCAAAGGGCAGGGCCTGATTCAGCACAGCTGCGCTGTGTTAGGGAGGAGCACTCATCTAAGCAGAATAAAGGTAGAGTTTATTCTACAGAGAATTATCCTCAGGATCATCATCATCTTCATGATCAGCTTGGATATCCTCAGTTTCATGTGGAGGATCATCAGAAGCAGAAGCCAAACTGGACGGACAGAGAGGGAAAGAAACCCTTTGGAAGAAGGAAGAGAAAAGCCTTTGAGAGGTCTAGAAGAGTCCGGAGCAGTACGTATACTGGGAGGCATTCCAAGGGCCAGCATACACCATTGGACTGGGGAAAGCCAGAGGAATGGTGCTGCAGAGCTAGGAATCTCCAGACGGTACCTGTGAGGGAGACGGCTGCACGTGGAAGGGACCCTAAGACCCGTGCCAGAAGGTATGTGAAGAGAGATCCAGTGTCCAGGGATCTGGATTGGAAGGCTGGACATAAGAACTGGACTACATACTGGCCAGGCTATATAGAGAGGAACTCTAACAGCAATGGAAGCTCAGGTATGAACACTGATCTATGCCCTAGCTATAACCTTGAAAGACAGCAGGGAAACAAGTATTCTCCTGAAAGTGCTCCATTGGGAGATTCATCTGTGCCAATCCATGATATTGAACCCATGCTTGTTGAAGAAGAGGGAATGATAGCAGATGAAGAATGTGTTTACATGGACTGCTCTCTGTCTAAACTCCTTTGGTGATTTTCTGTTACAAAGTACAGCAACCATCACAAAGAAATACAAACTTGTTCTTTAATCTACTCAGAAAAGCTCCTGAGTAGGATTTTTAGCCACGCAGTAGAAAGCAAGCCAGCTAAGGGGTTTCAGTTGGATAACTGCTAGCAATTGAGCCTTACCTAATTGCTTGTGAGCTCTGAGAGAATCACTTCTGAATCTATGTGGGAAGATATAAGAAGTTAACCTGAAAAGAACAGTTTTTTCTTCTTCTTTGTGGATCTTGTTTGTTGTTTGATACAGTGCTAAGAGAATATTAGCTAAAGCCTACAGAAAAGACCAGTTTGTTACCAACCAGGTCTTATTTCTTTTGCTTTGATTGCCTGATAAGTTAAAATGTTGTTTTCCTGATTTTGTTTTTTTCAAGTTTAACACTGAAAGCAAGTAACCTGATTTATGTGCTACCAAGCATATCTGTGTTGGGAGAAATAACCCCATAAATAAATATCTTATTGGCTTTACCCAAAAGCACAACTAATTATTGTGAGCAGCTGTGTCTGGTGTGAATGAACTGCATTGCCCACAATCCCTTGCAAATCATATAGATATATGCACTTGCCAAGACTGTGAAGATTCTCACCCAGGCAGCCGTCTGACAAGTGATAGACAAGTGGGAGGAGTGGCCTAGTGGTTAGGACAAGGTACTTCAGGCCGGAGGGCCGGGGGTTCAAGTCCCACCTGGGGACAGCAATCTCAGGCTGGAGGGACTGGGATTTCTAGTCCTATAGGTACTCCTTGTGGTCTTGGGCAAGCCACTTAACCCTCCATTGCCCATGTTCCCTGTAAGTATTAGCGTATGTGTGTCATATCCCCTCGTGTTAAATGTATCTCCCAATTGACCGCTTTGACCCGGTGAAAAGCGGGATATAAATACAGCTAAATAAAATAAAATAGTTGGGCGGGAAGGCAGCACGCATGCGTGGTGGGATGCTCCCAAAAGCTTTCCTTTTGGGACGCTTGGGAGCGTTCCCGCGCAGGCTCCGTTGGTGCCGATGGTACCTATATGTGAAGACTACATTCCTGCTTGTTCCTGGAGATACTCTTTACTCCATGATATTAGGCTGGAATAATCGTATACCAAATTTAAAACTGCATTAAAAATTTCTACTTTTAACAATCATTTATGGATTCTTAATCTTTTTCTTCTTTAAAAGAAGAAGAGGGAGAAGGAAGAAAAAAAAAGGACACTTTATTCCCATCCAAAATTGTAATTGACTGAGTCATTTTTTAAATGATTATGGATAGGCATTTGCAATTACACACTAGCTGGCTACATTGGGGTTTGTTATCTGGTTAGTATTTAACCACCGGTATTCTGAATGTCAGCAAAACTGGAAAACGGTTAGCTGACAGTAGCCATATCTGCACCATTATTCAGTAATATCATAAAACGGGATCTGCTATAATGTTATCTGCATTACTATCGCATATTCCTTTTCCTGGCTCTGTTGGTGACTAACTGTCTCCACTTAGCTGGAAATATCTCAGGTGCGATGATTTTGTGATCAAGCTCCTTCAGGTGTAGTTAGCTTTTTGGCAACCATTGATGTGCTAGAGGCAAGACAGTAATCACAAGTGAAATCTACTTATGTTAGCAAATCTATAATGTGGGAGAGTGCCTGTAGGGATTCAGGGAGCCACTTCAGACCTAGCTGTGCATTTGATTTGGAAGAAATCAATGCTGTATGGTGAGGGAAGATCACATGTACAGTATGCAGGTGACAGGGTCTAGGGGGATGCATGGAAGATTCAGCTATGAATCATTAAAAGCATCACATTATGAGGGTAATTTTATAAGGCGCTGAAAAGCATGCTATTTTATTGAAGTAGTGCACAAATGTTTTTTTTTGTGCATAAATGAGACAGTCGCATGCATGTCGGGCCAATGGTGTGTACTTTTACTGTGGACATGTTCACGGATGGCATTTGGAAGGACTGTGGGAAAGCGCACAAATATGTAAGTAAATTACAAAATACTATTATTTATGTGTTGAAAAATCTAGGTGTTGGCATTCACACAAGCTCTAGGTTTGGCAAAAGTGAGTGTGCCTTAGATTAATGTGCATACTGGCCACTTAAACTACTTTCTATTAAAGAAATATAAGCTTGACATAGGTGAATCCTCCATCCGGTTGGTACGATTTCCCTTACTTGTACAGTTTCCTAAACACATTAAAGGAATGGTGCTGTCGCCTCAAAAGTAGCGATTTTATGATGGCAAGTCACTGTCCTGGAGCCTGAGGGTATTTGCCCTGTGTGTCACTCACTTACTATGTCCAATACACACACACACACACACACACACACACACACGCACACACGATAGCAACACTGGCCAGCTTCTTGCTGCAGTATGTTTGTATGTTTCTCTGTATGCAGTGGCTAATGTGATCCACACTTTCAAAGAACTCTGACAAAATGCTTTTTTAATGATGTAAAATCCCCTCCAGGCACGTAGAACAACTAGAATATGGGCGCTACAGATCTCCCACCGTAAAACATTGGTTTGTTTAACTACAGAGTTGCTGTCATGGCCTGAGGGCATGGACATATTTTTAGATACTGTACTCTGCCTTGCCATCTTGAACAAAGAGTAAGCATCTAGTAGTGTTTAGATAGTTGTAGGGGATGGTGGTACTGTCAAGTATATAGCAGCCCTTTCTTCTGTAGTGCTGCTCCTATAACTGGTGTTGAAAATCACGCCTTCAGATTTCTCTTCTTGCTCTGCAGTAACCTAAGCTGTTTGTCTAGAAGCATCAATGTCTCTGTAGTCATGTGAAGGGTAATTTTATAAACTCCCATGTAATCAATGTGTAAATTCAGTGTTTATTTCACTCTTGCTATACACCAATTCATAAAAAAACATCAATGCAGTTTACAATTTAAAATTAACAAAAGAAGAATGATAAAATGTGAACACGAAATTGTGTCTTTTGGGGAAACTGCTAGGTACGTATGACCTAGATTGGCCACTGTTGGAAACAGGATACTGGGCTTGATGGACCTTGGACTGACCCAGTATGGCATATCTTATGTTCTTATGTTCTAAGGAAAAAAAATAATAAATGAAAATAGAGGAACTAATACATCAATAACTGAGTGAGATAGAACAGAAAAAGAGAACAGAGACAGAATAGTGAACCTATACTACCCTGGGTAATCCTGGGTAAAAAGATAGGCCTATTTTATAAAGTGCAGCACACGCATACTTTACTTTAGCAAACAGGGGCGTACTGACACACCTTAACCCAGTCAGTGTAATTACTCACCTGTAAAAGGTGTTCTCTGGGGACAGCAGGAATCAGTCGTCACATATGGGTGATGTCAGCGCCGACGGAGTCCTCATAGAAGCATCCCCCTAGCTAAAAGATGGCAAAAATAAAAGATGGTAAAGGAGAAACTCCAAGGGGAGGAGGGAGGGTTGTGAGGACTGATTCCTGCTGTCCCCGGAGAACCCCTGTTACAGGTGAGCAACTACGCTTTCTCCGGGAACAAGCAGGAAGTCTGTCCTCACATATGGGACTCCCCAGTTACAAGCTACCAAAAGCACATAGCAAAAACACAGACTCCCTCACGGGCAGCTGCAAGCAGCAGCAATTGAGTCTGTGTCCACAGACCACAGTAGGACACCAGTATCCGATGAAACCAGCACTCCGATAGCCTGAACACACAAGGGTGGGAGGGTAGGAGTTTCCTAAACCCCATAAAGGTTACTGAAAGTAAGCTTGTCTGTACAGGGCTGTGTACATGGTTAGGGTACTTAATGACATTATATTACCAACAGCCCTAGGAAAGAGTTAATATTATTCCAGAGCTTATTATTCAGCAACAATCTTGAAAGACTCTGCTAAAATAATTAGGCTGAAGGTTTCTAACGAGGGATCAAAGCGGAAGCTAAAGACCACGGCCAACACAATGATGATGGTATAAAAAACCTTTATTAACAGACCCAACTCAAACGGTTTCGGCCGGAGGCCTTCCTCAGGGGTCTAAAAACAGACAAACGTAGACATCAATATTAAATAATAATAATGATAATATCATTATAATAATATTGTAAATTAAAAAAATAGAGAAATGATACATGGTACATATTAATAAAAAATAAAGAGGGGAGTACATTACCATAGACAAGCAAACAAACAATCAGAGCAAGGTGGACAAAGCCACTCTTCCCAGTCTAAAAAAAGAAGAAAATGTGCAAAGGTCATTCAGAAAAATAATATATATACACACATATTTAAGGGAAGTTTTCAATGCTCTACCAACTAAAAATATCAAAGATGTTATAGATATTAAAAGACAACAAAAAATATATCAAAGATGTTATAGGTGTGACAGTAAGTATATACAAAAAATATATCTTATAATGGTGAAACGGCGAATACAGATAAAAACAGTAAATACATACATTCATTGAAAACAAAGAAAGGTACATATGATATACCATAGGAGGGGGTAAAAACAAAAGATAGAAAGGAAAAATTGGAGAAAAACGAAAGTAGAAGAAATGGTGTGTAACCCATAAATGAGGTCCATTAGTAAAAAGTTTTTTAAAACTTTTTTTATTATTATTTATAAATTCAGACTTTTTTTAAAAAGGGGGCAAAAGTTGTTTATAAAAAAAAGGTTATAAAACTAAATGTGAATATATAAAACAAATTAAAATAGTAAGGGAGAGTAATAAAAAGATTAAAATCTAGCCAAAAACGAAGCTGCATGGGCATTAACAGTTGAAACAAAGCACTATAACAGCACTAAAGGGGAGGAATAACACATACAGCAACAGTGTCCACAAAAATGCCCTAAAGATGCATGCTCACTTCATTAAGCATATAGGAAAAAATGAGCTAGGGAGCAAAAGAAAACGTCAAACAAAATATATATATTATATTGTTTGAAGACAAAAGGGTTTTTTTTCCAAACGTCCTAAAAAAAGGCACGTGTATAGAGGCAAAGGGTATGGCCATAGGACACATAAGGACTACGAGTCGTGGCTGGAGAAAGAAACAACAAAAGAACATGTTAAAAAAGAAAGCTCAATTGTGTTATCCGCTTATTTTTAAAAAAGGGGGGGAGGAGAAGCTCAATTGTGACATCCGCTTTTTTCTAAAAAACGAAGGGAGAAGCTCATTTGTGAAATCCGCTTGTAAAGGAAGGGGAAAAGAACCACAGAAAGACATATAATATCTGCTCAGGTGAAACTAAAATAACGATATACTAACTTGATTCTTAGGGGATGAAACGCGGGGAAAAAAAAGGGAACATACACTCGGCTCCGTGCTACGGAGAAAGGACAGCTGGAAGTACCACAAAGAAGCAAAATAGAATTCAGAAGCCTTTACAAATATAAAGAAGGCATTGAATCCAAAAAATATCTTGATAAAATGAAATAATATATACAATTAAAGATGAGCCGATACATACCGGTGAAGTCACTGAGCGGGAAAACGCCGCGCAAGTGCAGAAGGACATAATAAATGCAGAAAAAACTCACCCATATGCGCGTCATCAGAATTAGCATATGAGCATTCGTGGTCCAAAGGACAAGTTAAACCATGAAATGAACCATAAAAAGTACAAGCGCTTTAGCGAGGATATATTGAAAGAAATAAGATTGTGAGAACAAGCAACATCGGCAAAATAACGATGACCCAGAGAGAAAAAAAATAATAATAAGCAGTACAATCTCTAGGAAAGCGTAGGTGCTGTAGAAAGGCAAAAATAAGAAAAAGGAAACGAAGGGTAAAGAAAAGGATAAGAGCCATTATTTATATTAAAACAATATAGAATAAAACCAAAAAGCTTAAAAAAAACAAACACAGGGCTTCATGATTGAAAAACAAAGCTTAATGATGAAAGAACAAAGCTTATAATTAAAAACTCATAATTAAAAAACTGAATGAGTATATCTCATATAAAGAGAAAAATAGAAGAAATATATAATAAATCTAAAAGATAAATAATAAAAAAAAATTTAAAATGAAAAATCAAAGTATGTGGCAAAAATAAAATGGAGATAAAAATTTTTTTTAAAAATTAAAAATTTGAATAAAAAGTACACAAGCAAAAATTCCAATACTAATAAAGATATATATTAAAAGGGGATATGTTAAAAAAGAGAAAATAAGTAGTTAAAAAATAAAAAATAAAATATAAAAATGGACAAAATAATAAATTATTTTAAATTATGTGTAAGAAATGTTAAAAAGTGCGATAATTAACATAGTCAATAATGAATAATTATATATGAAGTGTATAGGGAAAGAGTTAAGAATAAATAACAGAAAATATAACAAAAAATATTAATAAATAATGAATATAATAAAATAATAAATTAATAAAATAATATAATGATAAAATAATAAAATAAAAAATATAAAAATTGTAAGGGTATTAGGACACACACTTATGGTATACAATAAGAATGAACAAAAAAATGCATAAAAATCAAGGATGAATACATAA
The DNA here is from genome assembly GCA_033557465.1 of Ichthyophis bannanicus. Lineage (NCBI taxonomy): Eukaryota > Metazoa > Chordata > Amphibia > Gymnophiona > Ichthyophiidae > Ichthyophis > Ichthyophis bannanicus. The sequence continues at coordinate 279,353,656 of CM066044.1, read as the reverse complement.
AAACAGGAAATTATTCGATTTCTTTGTTTAAAACTCCTGGATTAACTGTATTGAAAAGAAAAGAAAAAGAAAATGATGATGAACCCTTTTTCTTCTTGAATTGATCTATGATCTAAATCTCCACCACGAGGGGGGACATTAATGACAAAGAACTTTGGTCAGACAATAGAAAAATGTGTAAAAAACAGTGATAAATTCATAAAAAAGCATGATATTCAATTTCTTTGTTTAAACCTCCTGGACTAACTGTATTAAAGAGAAAGATAAACTTTTGTTCTTCTTGGATTAGTCTGCGATCCAAATCTCCACCACGAGGGGGGACATTAATTTTCTTGATAACAAAAAACTTGAGGTCATTGAGACTATGTTTTAGTAATTCCCAATGTTCCACCAAAGGGGCAGTAGTAATTTTTCTTCTAATACAACTTTTATGCTCCTGGATACGTGTTTTTATGGCTCGAATAGTCTTTCCAACATATAGGAGAGAACAGGGACAAATAATGATGTATATAACATGTGTGGACAAGCAGTTAGTCCTAGTGTGCAACCTGATTGATTTTTTAGAAAGAGGGTGTACAAAAACATTGTGTACAACAATCGTGTGTTTGCAGACAGAGCATTTGTTACATTTGGAATGGCCATTGTGAGTATCAGATAAACCTAAAACCGGAGGCATATAGGAAGAGACTAACTTGTCGCCCAAATTGCGTTCTCTATTATAAGCTATAATTAGACGTTGGTCTTGGAAACAGGGGGAAGTTTGAAGGATATGCCAGTGGGCTTTTAAAATCTTTTGTATCTTCCACGATAGGTGAGAAAACCGGAGAACACAGACAAACTTATCATCCAGAGGCTTATCTTTAGGCAAAAGTAAGTTCTGTCTGGTAGTGGAGTGGGCACGAAAGAAAGCTTTGTTGATACATTCTGAGGGGTAGCCTCTTACACGGAAACGTTTTGCCATATCGTGAGATTTATCAATAAAGTCTGCATGATCTGTGCATAATCTTCTAAGTCGTAAAAATTGCGATACTGGTAGATTCCTCTTCAAGTGACTGCTATGGAAGCTATCAAACCGGAGGAGTTTATTTTTGTCTGTAGGTTTCCGAAAAATGGTGGTGACAAATCCAAATTTCTTAATAAGGATGTCCAGGAATGAAATATCTGTAAAACTAAACTGCATTTTAAATCTTAAATTGGTATCCAAAATATTTAGCCAGTCGAAATATTCTTGTAGCTGATTATCGGTACCATTCCATAAAATGAGGACATCATCAATATATCTTTTCCATGAAAGGACAAATTTAGATAAGGGGGAAGTGTTTAAATAGCTTTCTTCAAACTCAGCAATATATAAATTAGCTATGTCGGGTGCCATAGCAGCACCCATGGCGGTACCTTTAATCTGTTGGTAAAATTGACCATTAAAGAGAAAGTAATTGCGAGTAAGAGCAATATGCGCCAATTCTATCAAAAAATGTGTGGGTACACGAACTGGTGTGGGACGCAAATTTAAATATTTCGTAATTACTGTCAAAGCTTCTGCCTGAGGGATGTTGGTGTAGAGGGATTCGATTCCAATGTGACTAAGATGATATCTGAGGTGTTGCCCTTAAAATCTTGTAGAAAAGAAATAACATCGGCAGAATCGCGTACATAGGATGCAACTGTAGGAACAAAGGGCCGTAAAAAGATATCAATAAACTTGGATAGTGGTTCTAAGACGGATCCAATACCAGACACAATGGGCCTGCCTGGTGGTGAGGTGAGAGACTTGTGGATCTTGGGAAGGGTATATATTGTTGGAATAACGGGATGTGTAACTGTAAGGTAGGAGGATTCATGCTGCGTAAGAAAACCAGCATTGAGACCATAAGACACTAGGGAATCAATATCTTGCTTGATAGTAGCGGTGGGGTCAGATGGTAAGTGCTGATAAAAGTTCTTATCATTAAGCTGACCAGAAAGCTCACTAATGTAATAGGAACGATCTAATACAACAATACCCCCACCCTTGTCCGCAGGTTTGATAATAATGTCAGGACGTGCTTTGAGTGTACGTATAGCTGATTGTTCATCATGTGTAAGATTAAAATATCTACATCTCGATTTGTGTTCCATAGACTGTATGTCTCGTAAGACACAATCCATAAAGGTCTGTATAGTGTGGTCAACAGGACCAGGGGGAAGCCAACGAGATTTATTTCGTATGACAGAAGGATCAACGGAGGGGCATGGTTTATCTGAAAAGAATTTTTTAATCTGTAGTTTGCGTGACATTTTGTAAAGATCAATACGAGTCTGAAAGGCGTCATATGGTGCAGTAGGGACAAAAGATAGGCCTTTTTGTAAAAGGTCAATTTCTGGTTTTGAAAGGGAAGCAGAGGAGAGATTCAAAACAGGTAACTCGTCTTGTATCGCATTTGTGAATTTATCTTGAATTAGTAGGGGTCGTAAGAACGATTGTGGTTGAACCGATGTGTGTACCCCCTGCCTCGTCCTCTCCCTCTGAACTCTAGCCTGGCCGGAAAAGATTTTTTGGGCTTGCGCTGCGCAGACTCTTTCTCCCAGAGGTCTTCGAATAAAAAATCTCTAGAGGTACCAGGTGAGGCGGGGAGGGGTGTAGAGACTGGAGAAGCAAAAAGCTCTTCTGATTCACTTCTGATACGTTTCTTGCTCCTTTCTTGTGCATCATTATACCTGTCTATAGGAGAGTTCTTCTTTTTAGACGTAGAGGGTTCACTATATCTGTAAGTAGAAAAATCCTGCTTCTTATAACCATGATTTTGATTGTTATAATTGTCAAATCTACGGGATTGGTCATTATAGTGGTAGGTATCCTGTCTCTTAGAGTAATCATAATTACGATTATCTTGATCATCTTTCTTAAAGCTAACTTGTCGTGGGGCATTAAATGGAACACGTGACTTCAACCATAGATAGACATTATCGTTTTTATAATCTAATTCATCGCGTTTGTGTTTATCAAGCTTCCCTCTTTTAATCTCTTTACGATACTCATCAAGCTTTTTATTATAATCATCAATCAGTCTTCCAAAGTGTCTATCTTCAGTTTTTAAAGAGTCCATTTTTCGTTCTGCTTCTATTTTGATCAGTTCAGCCTTTTTCTTCGCAGTCTCAGCTAAGAGGACCATAAGATCGAGGGAACATTTATTTAAAATGGCACACCATCTATCCATGAAAGGTTTATCGTCTCTAAACATATTGGGTTCTCTCGTCATCCTGAGTCCTCGTGGAATGCGTTTTACCCTGCAATATTGCAGCATACTTGCGTAGTGAAGTTCGTATCTGATGGCTGCTTTTCTGGTACGAATTAAATCAATCCAGCGGTCAGCAAAACTCACTTCTTCAGAGTCATCTTCCACCAAGGGAGGTTCCTTAAGGAGGTGATTTAGATGGTCTTCAGAGTAGCTGAAAACGTTGTCCCATTGCGTGAAGGCCATGGTATTCTTCAAAAGAAGAAACCAACAGGAAGGAGGAGAAGAGAATCTTCCGCAGGAATATCAGGGGATCAAAGCGGAAGCTAAAGACCACGGCCAACACAATGATGATGGTATAAAAAACCTTTATTAACAGACCCAACTCAAACGGTTTCGGCCGGAGGCCTTCCTCAGGGGTCTAAAAACAGACAAACGTAGACATCAATATTAAAAAATAATAATGATAATATCATTATAATAATATTGTAAATTAAAAAAATAGAGAAATGATACATGGTACATATTAATAAAAAATAAAGAGGGGAGTACATTACCATAGACAAGCAAACAAACAATCAGAGCAAGGTAGACAAAGCCACTCTTCCCAGTCTAAAAAAAGAAGAAAATGTGCAAAGGTCATTCAGAAAAATAATATATATACACACATATTTAAGGGAAGTTTTCAATGCTCTACCAACTAAAAATATCAAAGATGTTATAGATATTAAAAGACAACAAAAAATATATCAAAGATGTTATAGGTGTGACAGTAAGTATATACAAAAAATATATCTTATAATGGTGAAACGGCGAATACAGATAAAAACAGTAAATACATACATTCATTGAAAACAAAGAAAGGTACATATGATATACCATAGGAGGGGGTAAAAACAAAAGATAGAAAGGAAAAATTGGAGAAAAACGAAAGTAGAAGAAATGGTGTGTAACCCATAAATGAGGTCCATTAGTAAAAAGTTTTTTAAAACTTTTTTTATTATTATTTATAAATTCAGACTTTTTTTAAAAAGGGGGCAAAAGTTGTTTATAAAAAAAAAGGTTAAAACTAAATGTGAATATATAAAACAAATTAAAATAGTAAGGGAGAGTAATAAAAAGATTAAAATCTAGCCAAAAAAGAAGCTGCATGGGCATTAACAGTTGAAACAAAGCACTATAACAGCACTAAAGGGGAGGAATAACACATACAGCAACAGTGTCCACAAAAATGCCCTAAAGATGCATGCTCACTTCATTAAGCATATAGGAAAAAATGAGCTAGGGAGCAAAAGAAAACGTCAAACAAAATATATATATTATATTGTTTGAAGACAAAAGGGTTTTTTTTCAAACGTCCTAAAAAAAGGCACGTGTATAGAGGCAAAGGGTATGGCCATAGGACACATAAGGACTACGAGTCGTGGCTGGAGAAAGAAACAACAAAAGAACATGTTAAAAAAGAAAGCTCAATTGTGTTATCCGCTTATTTTTAAAAAAGGGGGGGGGAGGAGAAGCTCAATTGTGACATCCGCTTTTTTCTAAAAAACGAAGGGAGAAGCTCATTTGTGAAATCCGCTTGTAAAGGAAGGGGAAAATAACCACAGAAAGACATATAATATCTGCTCAGGTGAAACTAAAATAACGATATACTAACTTGATTCTTAGGGGATGAAACGCGGGGAAAAAAAAGGGAACATACACTCGGCTCCGTGCTACGGAGAAAGGACAGCTGGAAGTACCACAAAGAAGCAAAATAGAATTCAGAAGCCTTTACAAATATAAAGAAGGCATTGAATCCAAAAAATATCTTGATAAAATGAAATAATATATACAATTAAAGATGAGCCGATACATACCGGTGAAGTCACTGAGCGGGAAAACGCCGCGCAAGTGCAGAAGGACATAATAAATGCAGAAAAAACTCGCCCATATGCGCGTCATCAGAATTAGCATATGAGCACACAAGGGTGGGAGGGTAGGAGTTTCCTAAACCCCATAAAGGTTACTGAAAGTAAGCTTGTCTGTACAGGGCTGTGTACATGGTTAGGGTACTTAATGACATTATATTACCAACAGCCCTAGGAAAGAGTTAATATTATTCCAGAGCTTATTATTCAGCAACAATCTTGAAAGACTCTGCTAAAATAATTAGGCTGAAGGTTTCTAACAACAAAAGACACTAGTCTTGTTATAATAAAGATAAATAAAGGGCGAAGTTGTCTCCCAGTCTCGGGTCAGAGATATCAAACTGTCAGTATTAGAATTACTTAGAATTAATGCCTACATAGTTATGTCTGGGAATATGTGTATGTCTCCTCGTGATGACCCATGCTAATGAGAACTGAACTATGATGGTATGGATACGTAATGCTTGACGTAGAACAATAAGGTGAAAAGTATGCTGTATAATCGAATATTTACCTATAAATAAAGTGGCCGAAAGCTAAGATAGCAGAGTAAACAAGATTTTAACTTGGTTTGCTCTCCCAAAGCTTTGGTTGTTTTTTTTAATATAATACAAGTGTGTTGTGTATTATTTACTGATTTTACAGATTCCCTTCTCATTGCTTTGTGTGTGGATTTCCGTTACCCAAGGGTCCTGGTGTGTTACCGGTGAGGGGGGGGGGGTGAAGAGTACACTTTCAGTTGGTGCTGTGCCGGATACGGATCTCTGCATTCAAGGCAAGGGCAGAAGGTGCCTGAAGATTTGTGAGTATTACCAGTGATGGGTAATCTGTTAGGTAGACAGGCTCCGTCTCAGATGCGTGAATGGCATGACAGAGCTAGGGCTTTAGTGTTTAAGAAAGGTAGCCCTTATTGTATGCTTCTATTGTATGTATGATGGTGATGTAGCCATCGATTCCGTAGCACATAGGGATTCAGTGACAAAAGGTAATGTGAATTTGCAGTTTCCACTGGAGGGAACTTTCTCTGTAGATAAGGTCCATTACCTGAGATATGAGTTGGCGGTTAAAGGTAAACCGTGCAATTGTGCTTACATGGTGGGAACGGATGGTACATGAAAAAAACATAGGAATGAAGTTTATGATTTGAAACAAAAGTTGTTTGTGTTAGGAAATTTATTTATTTATTTTATTTATTTAACAATCATTTATATACCGCATCTTCCAGAGATCAGTTGCGGTTCACAATAAACAACAATCAACAAAGCAGAGTTTGTTTTACATGTAACATCTTATAACCACAAGCAATATTATAAGTAAACAGCAAATGTTAAAACTGAACAGAACAGAACAGTAACTAATGACCAGCTGTAACTAATGTAACTAATGACCAGCTGAGCGAGTGCGGGTCACTCGTGTAGCAGTACTAAGAGAAAAAGAAAACGCTTAAAGAGAAACAGAAGTTAGGGGGAGTAGAATTGTGTATTTTGGATATTTGGAATGTCTCCCAGCTCAAAGAATTGAGAGCATGTTTGTACCAAGAAACGGAAAGTGTTGTACTTGTAATAAATAGCAATAGGTCATAGTGTTTCTGTTGCGAAAGAATTAAGTGTTTCTGATGAACTTATTGATAAAATTGAGAGAGATTTGGGCAGACATTATGAAACCTACAAAGAGGAGTGTGATCAATTATATTATGATCTAGGCTCTATTCAGGAAGTTCTACAACAGCAACATAATTTATGTTCTGGCGCTGTTAAATCTGAAGCAGCTGTGGGAAATGATATTGTGACTACTTATCCTTTTCGTTTGTATCCAGCGGGCTCGTCAGGTTCTATGACTGTGCCTGCAAATTGGAGTCCTAAAGAAGTGTTTGATTTGGCTAAAACATTTCCGAATTACAGGGATAACCCTGGTAGATTTATTTATTTATTTATTTAATGGTATTTCTATACCGCCTTATCATAAAATCAAAGCGGTGTCACAGCAATACAATCAAAAGTGGGGAAGGGAGGGTCATGCAGTGAATGTTATGAATTGCGTGTACGAGGGTAGTGTAAAAGATTAGGTTGAACTAGGTACATTGTGAGCTATATTACAGCATGAGCTATGATACATTGTTCTGTACTATGTACATTGTGATCTTATAATACAATGTTCTATGTAATTAGGGGGTTAAGATATATCATGTGCCTGTGAATATTTTCTTATCACGGATGGAAGGGTACGGGGGAAGTTCTTGTTGGATTATGTCACATGTCCGTAGTGTTCTATGAACAGCGTTGTCTTCAGCTGCTTGCGAAAGTCTTTGAGGTCATCTGTCGATCTCAGTTCGTCTGGGAGGGAGTTCCATATTGTTGAGGCAGCCAGAGAGAGGGCCCTCTCAGTGGTGTCCTTGCGGGTTTTTCTGAAGTCGTTCGGTGTGTTTACTCTGTTGGCAGTCCCTTTTCTTCTTGGGCGCGTGCTGGTGTCTGGTTGTATGAGGGTGTGCAGGCTGTTGGCTGAAGTGCGGTGTTTGATTTTGAATATGTTTATTATTGTTTTGTATTTGATGCGAGAGCTGATTGGCAGCCAGTGTAAGTCTTTCAGAACAGGAGTAATATGATCGTGTCTTGTTGCACCAGCTATTATGTGGGCTGCAGTGTTTTGAGCTAATTGTAGTGGTTTGAGTGTTTGTTTTGTTAGCCCAAGGTAGATAGGGTTGCAGAAGTCCAGTAGGGGAGTAATTAGAGCTTGGCATACGGTACGGAAGTGTTCTGTGGTGAGGAGGGGTTTGAGTCTTCTGATGATTCTTATCCTGTGGTATACATTTTGGATTGTTTTGCTTACGTGTGTCTTGAGATTCAGTTCGTTGTTCAGGGTCACTCCAAGGTATTTTACTTCTGTTTTCACTGGAATGGCTGTGTTTTGTACTCTGATTTCCGGTGGGTGGGTGAAGTCTGGGTTGCGGGTGATTATTAGTGCCTCCGTCTTGCTGTAGTTGATGGCTAGGTTGTTGTCTTTACACCATCTTGTCATTTGTGTTAGGCAGTCTGTTATTTTAGCGTAGTCTGGGCTGTCGATTGAGATAGGCGTGTAAATCATAATATCATCTGCATAGATGGTGTATTGAATGCTGTTTGCTTTCAGGATGTCGCAATTTGATTTGTGTCTTTATGGTCTCAAATAATTAACAGTTATAATCCCACTTGGGCAGCTCTAGATAATTTGCTCAGAACTGTGTTTTTTTTTTTAATCCAGCTGATTTTCATAGGGTCACTCATCCAGTTCGTGAAGATAACAAGATAACTGGCAATGGTGGCAGATTGTCAAGAAAAGGCACAAAGAGATAATTTTGTTTTGTGTAGAGAAACATTGTTAGAATCTCTTAAAGTAGTATGCAAACCTGTAAAGGACTGGTCGAGATTAACATCTCTAAGGCAGGATAGGGGTGAAAAGGTTACAGATTTTCACACTAGGTGTATGCTAGCTTTTAAAGACTATTCTGGTGAGGCAGAAGACACACCTTCAGGATTCACTAATATTTTTGTAAATGGTTTGATTCCGAGAATAAAAGAAATTTTGGAGACTTCAATAATAGATTGGCCAGCTAGAACAGCTGATGCAATTCTGGAAGGAGCTTGATACAGTGAATTGAAATTTATCAAGGAACAGTAAGAAGAGCGAACTAAAATAGATGTGAAAAAGACTGAATTGCTCAATTTACAGATTGTTGATGCAGCCACCCATGGGCAGGGGGAGAGGTAAAAACAGAGCCAGAGGAGGTTATGGGAATCCTCAGCGAGGGCGTGGACAGTCCAGAGGAATGCGTACTTGTTATACTTGTGGTGAGCTTGGACATTTGCAGCAAGACCGCCCCCGGAATCAGAATCTTGATGTCCAGAAAGCTGATTTCCCTCCGGTGGCAGCTAAATTCACTCCTGTGTATCAGTGCTTTTCTAACCCAGAAGATTGTGGAGGTGATACATGGGATGCATGACTATTGTTAAATTTGAATGTAACTCCTCAGGGTGAGTTAGAAGCTAAGCTGGGAGGATCTAATTTGAAGTTTGTTATTGATACTGGAGCTACAACATCAGCACTGTGTTTACAGGATTTGCCTGCCATTTATCACACTCAACTAGCACAAGCTCCGATAGTACATTGTGAAAGCATTGAGGGTAAGATAATTCCCCATCGTAAACTTGAATTTATACCTTTGCAGATTGGAGAGACTGTATATCCTACTACCTTTCTTGTAGGAGACACTTTACCAGTGAATCTTTTAGGTCAGGATTTTTTGGCTTCACATCATGCTACTCTATCCTGGATGAGTGGCAGGTTATAGTTCCAGCTGTATTCTCTCTCTGAAGTGCTGTCCCCTGCAGATGCCAGTACCATTCATCCTGCTCTTGGAGAACTTCCTTCTAACCTGTGGGTAGTGCCAGGATCCAATGTCGGCTATCCCGCCTGTGAAAATCGTTGTGAAACCTGGAGCTCAGCTTCCCAGGCTCAAGCAGTATCCGCTACCAGCAGCTGCCTTTGATGGAATTTGTCCTGTGACTGAAGATCTTCAGAAACAAGGTGTCATTTATTCTACAACTTCATCATGTAAGACTCCAATTCTTCCTGTACTAAAGGCTGATGGTAAGACTTATAGATTTGTGCAAGACCTGCGAGCAGTAAATAATGTGATTCTGCCTTCAGGGACTACCTGGTTTTCTGTTGTAGATTTGAGTTCTGCTTATTTTTCAGTAAGAATTTGCAAAGAAAACCAATTTTTATTTGCTTTCCATTTTGACAATAAACAAAATACTTGGACCACTTTGTGTCAAGGGTACACTGATAGTCCGGCATATTTTTCACAGGCCCTAAGAACTGCATTATTTGATGTAAGACTCGACCATTCCTCTTTAGTTCAGTATGTGGATGATTTGCTTTTATGTTCACCAAGTTATGAGATATGTTTGTCAGATTCCTTGTCTCAGTTTAGCTCATATTGCTGCTTTAGGATTCTTTCATTGCTTTTGCCTGCAACACCAGTGTTACTGCATAGATTCCTGTTAATCTTTTGATAAACAATGGCTAGCAAATTTCTCAGATCTTACTGCTCTGCTTTATGCTCTCATTGGGAAAGAAGGACCTGAAGGTCTCATTGTACCCACCTTATCACTGTGGGAAGCCTTTTTAAATATAAAAACTGCACTGGGAAACCATTCAAACTGTATGTGGCTATTTCTGATTCCTCTGCTACCTGTGTGCTTTTACAAGCTTTCCCAACTGGTTGCAAGCCAGTAGGCTATTTCTCAAAGCGATTTGATGCAGTGACTTTGGGACTCCCACCATGTCTATGTAGTTTGGTAGCAGTGGCTTTTGCAATTGAAACTTACTGATTTTCTGGTTTTACAGCACCCTCTTGAAGTGTATGTGGCACATTCAGTTTCTAGGTTGCTCCATTTAACCAAGACTCAGCCTTTGTCCTCCACACGTTTGTTAACATTGGAATTAATAATTTCTCAGCCTCATGTTAAAGTATGTACTACATCAATATGCAACCCTTCAACACTTCTAGCTCCCTTGGCAGATTTTGTGAAGGAGGATGGGTCTCATGATTGTTTCCAAACTATTTTGACATTTTCTCGAGCTAGATCTGAACTTTCCCCTATACCTTTACCAGCCCCGGATGTAACTTTGTTTGTGGATGGTTCTGCTTTCAGAGATGAAAAGGGCAAACTTTGTGTAGGCTATGCAGTCACAACAGTTAATGACGTAGTGGAATCAGCTTCTTTGCCGTTTACCAGTTCACAGCTAGCAGAAGTGTTTGCAAAGGACAACCATTTTGCAGACCAAGAAGCACTGCATGCTGTTCTTCGAGCATCGGTGTCACCGACATTGCTGTATTTAACACCATCTAATATGACTTTGTTTTCCCTTTCATCTCTCTTGCAGCAATATCAAGATACTTCCTTTGAAATCCAGACTCTGTGGACTTCGTGGGGTGCAACCTGTGATGCTCAGGGCTACTGGAAAAAGGATCATCTGCTTATTTGTCCTGACAGTCTATTGTTTCCACTTGCCCTGTTCCTGCATCATAAGCTTCACTGCTATGACTATGACTATGCCTTTTCGGTTCTCCGGTATCACCTGAAGTTTGTTTTTTTTCTGTGGCACAGCTTGTCTGCACTGTTTCAAGACTGGCAGAGTAGGGTCAGCTTAGGGTCAGTTATAGGGATTTCTGCCTTCCGGACACTTTTTGATTTTGCAGCTTGATTTTGCGAATCTGCCCTGTGCCAGAGGAGGGAGGCGGTATTTGTTGGAGGTCACTTGTATTTTCTCTGGATGGGTAGAGGCTTATCCCACTACCAGTATGACTGCTGGGGTTGCCATCAGATTACTGCTCACTCAGTTTATTCCTGTTTGGGGTGTACCTTTTGTTCTTTCTTCTTATCTGGGTCCAGCCTTCGTTGCGAGTGTCTGGGAGGGTATTGAAAATTTGGTTTGGTATTAAGAGACAACTGCACACTCCTTATCAACCGCAAAGCTCTGGCCAAGTGGAACGGATGACTAGGACACTCAAGGATCACTTACACACTCTGACACAGGATTGGGCTACAGATGGGACGGAAGACCTTCCTTTTGCCCTTATGGCAGTGCGTAATTCCCCCGGCCTGACACCATACGAAATAGTTACTGGACATCCAGCCACTTCTCCACATGAATTGGCAGTAATCCCGGATCCTCAACTGTTGCGCAGCGATATTTTGACTTATTGCTCACGATTGCACTCAGTTCTGTCTGTTTCCCCTTTATTGCAGGTTACTACTCAACAAGATACTCTTTCAGAGTTATCACATCCAGAATTGAAGCCAGGAGATTGGGTCCTGATTAAGGATTTGCATCCAAAGGCATTTTTGGCTCCATTCCGTGTGCTCCTGGTGGGATACCCAGCTTGTAAAATGGAAGGACATTCTCGTTGGATACATCTTTCACAGTGTAAAAAGGCTCCTTCAGAGGATTCAGAAGGTGTTTCCCTGCGTCGGTGAATCAAGAGATTGCAACGCAGAGACTCATTGGACAACAGTGATATTGCAGAAAGGACTATCGTGATTAAGTGCTTTTTGAATGGACTAATTATGCAAAACACCTTCTTCCAGAAAACTATACTGCTGCTTAGGTGGATAAAGTTAGTTTGAATTAGTGGTTTACTGATATAAAAGGTGGGGAAGGGGAGGAGGGAGGAAGAAGGGAGGAGGGGGAGGGGGAGGAAGAAGGGAGGAGGGGAGGAAGAGGGGGAGGGGGAGGGAGGAGGGGAGGGGGAGAGGAGAGGGGTGGGGGAGGGGGGAACTATTATTAGCAATAGATTAAATAAAATTGTTGACAAATAAAAGAGTGTGTGCTGAAAAGGAAGTGTATTGCTAACTAAAAGGTGAGAATGGATAAACCACTGTAAACTAGCAAAGGTGAGAAAGTAATAATATATAGATTCCTTCAGATACACATATGAGGGTGCTGTCATACATAACAAATAGTAGCCTGTGCCAGACCATACTGAACATAAGAACATAAAATATGCCATACTGGGTCAGACCAAGGTCCATCAAGCCCAGTATCCTGTTTCCAACAGTGGCCAATCTAGGTCATACGTACCTAGCAGTTTCCCCCAAAAGACACAGGTTCCGCAATCCTTGTACTGGGTCAAGCATTGATATCCTGGGTCCCTTCTTAATAATGGTTTATGAACCTTTCCTCCAGGAACTTGTCCAAACCTTTTTTAAACCCAGCTACACTAACAGCCTTTACTACATCCTCCTGTAACAAATTCCAGAGTTTGGTTGCACGTTGAGTGAAAAAATATTTTCTTTTATAAGTCTTAAATAGTTTACCCTGTAGCTTCATTGCATGTCCCCTAGTCTTTCTATATTCTGATAACGTAAACAATCAATCTATGTTTACCCGTTCCACTCCGTTCATTAATTTATAGACTTCTATTATATCTCCCCTCAGCCGTCTCTTTTCCAGGTTAAAGAGCCCTAACCTTTTTAGCCTTTCTTCATAGGAGTATCCTTCCATCCCCTTTACCATTTTGGTGGCTCTTCTCTGAACCTTTTCTAATAACGCAATATCCTTTTTAAGATACGGCGACCAGAATTGCACACAATATTCAAGGTGCGGTCTCACTATGGAACGATATAGAGGCATTATAATATCTTTTGTTTTATTTTCCATTCCTTTCCTTATGATACCTAGCATTCTATTTGCTCACTTGGCTGCTGCTGCACACTGGGCCGAGGGTTTTAACATGTTATCCACAATGATGCCTAAATCTTGTTCCTGGGTAGTGGTTCCTAATGTGTAACCTTGCATCGTGTAACCATAGTTTGGGTTGTTCTTCCCTAGCTGCATAACTTTGCACTTGTCCACATTAAATTTCATCTGCCTTTTGATGCCCAGTCTTCCAATTTATCAAGATCCTCTTGCAATTTTCCACAATCCTCTTGCGTTTTAACAACTTTAAATAGTTCTGTGTCATCTGCAAATTTGATAACCTCACTCGTTATTGCACTTTCCAGATCATTTATGAATATGTCAAAAAGCAGCGGACCCAGCACAGATCCCTGGGGTACACCACTATTCACCTTTCTCCATTGGGAAAATTGGCCATTTAGCCCAAACCTCTGCTTTCTATCTTTTAACCAGTTCCTGATCCACAGTAGTACACTGCCTCCTATCCCATGACTATTTAGTTTTGCCAAAAGTCTCTGATGAGGGACCTTGTCAAAGGCTTTCTGAAAGTCCAGATACACTATATCAACCGACTCACCTTTGTCCACCTATTTATTCACACTTTCAAAAAAACATAACAGATTAGTAAGACAAGATCTTCCTTGTCTAAAGCCATGTTGGCTGTCTCCCATTAGGCCATGACTATCTACATGCTGAGTAATTTTATTCTTTATGATGGTTTCTACCATTTTTCCTGGTACTGACGTGAGGCTCACCGGTCTGTAGTTTCCCGGATCACCCCTGGAACCCTTTTTAAAAATTGGTGTTTACATTGGCGATCCTCCAATCTTCAGGTATTAGAGATGATTTTAATGATAGTTCACAGATTATTAATAGCAGGTCTGCAATCTCATATTTCAGTTCTTTCAACACCCTTGGATGTATACCATCTGGTCCAGGTGATTTGCTACTCTTCAGTTTATCTAATAGTTGTAATACATCTTCCCGATGTATCGATATTTCCTTCAATTCTTCCGCATCTTTAAATACCACTTCAGTCATGGGTAACATCCCTACATCTTCCTCAGTAAAGACCGAAGCACCCTAGAGATGGACGCTAAAGTTACTGCTTGGGTTAGAAATTAGTTGAGTGGGAGGCGACAAAGGGTACAGGTAAATGGAGCTCACTCTGAGGAGAAGGAAGTTACCATTGTTTTGCCCCAGGGATCTGTCCTTGGTCCGATTCTTTTTAACATCTTTGTTAGTGATATAGCGGAAGGGCTGTCGGGTAAGGGTTGCTTCTTTGCGGACGATACCAAATTCTGCAATAGAGTAGATACCCAGGAAGGTGTAGATAACATGAGGAGGGATCTAGCTAAGCTTGAAGAATGGTCTAGAATTTGGCAGCTGGGATTTAATGTTAAAAAATGTAAGGTCATGCATTTGGGCTGCGGCAATCCAAGGGAGCAATATAGTGTAGGGGGCGAAGTACTTTTGTCCACTAAAGAAGAGCGGGACCTCGGTGTGGTTGTGTCTGATGATCTTAATGTAGCTAAACAGGTAGAAAAGGTGACAGCAAAAGCTAGAAGGATGCTTGGGTGCATACGGAGAGAAATGACTAGCAGAAAAAAAGAGGTAATAGTGCCTCTGTATAAGTCTTTGGTGCGACCTCATTTGGAGTATTGTGTGCAATTCTGGAGACTGCACATTCTAAAGGATATAAACAGTATGGAGACAGTAGAGAGGGTGGCTACTAAAATGGTTAGTGGTCTTCATTATAAAGCATATGAGGACAGACTTAAGGATCTTAATCTGTACACCTTGGAGGAAAGGCGGAATAGAGGTGATATGATTGAGACTTTTAAATACCTCCGTGGCATAAATGCACAGAGGGAGAACCTCTTTCGACTGAAAGCAAGTTCTACTGTGAGGGGACATGGGATGAGGTTGAAAAGGGATAGATTCAGGAGTGATAAGAGGAAATATTTCTTTACGGAAAGAGTGGTGGATCCGTGGAATAGTCTCCCATTGGAGGTGGTAGAGATGAGGACAGTATCTGATTTCAAAAATGTATGGGACAAACACAGAGGATCTCTAAATGAAAAAAAGGGTACTGTTGTAGTTGTTGATATGGAAGGACAAACTAGTTAGGCCATGTGGTCTTTTTCTGTCGTCATTTTTCTATGTTTCTACTACAGCTGAGCATTTGTATAGCGCTACAAGTCATAGACATGTAAGAGACAGTCCCTGCTCATCTAGTCAAGACAGACAACACAGAAGGTGTAGACAGGGAAAAAACAAGGAGGAAAAGAAAAGAAACCTCTTCGCTGCTGCTTTTGGATCTTTTCAGCCTGGATTTGAAAAGGGTCAGAGAAGGTGCCTGACGTACAGACAGACACAGGTAGTTTGTTCCAGGTGTAAGGTGCCGCAATATGAAAGGAACGAAGTCTGGAGTTAACAATAGAAGAGAAGGGCACAGATAGAAGCAGTTTGCCAGAAGAGCTGAGTTCCCGAGAGGGGGTGTAAGGAGAGATTAGAGAAGAAAGGTAGTGAGGAGCTGCAAAGTGAATGCATTTATAGGTCAGCAGGAAAAGTTTGAACTGGATGCGGAAACGGATAGGGAGCCAATGAAGTGACCTGAGGAGTAATATGGGCATGACGAGGCTGGCAGAAGATTAGTTGTGCAGCAGAGTGTTGCACAGATTGAAGGGGAGAGAGATGATTCAAAGGGAGACCAGCCAGGAGTACGTTACAGTAGTCTAGACGGGAAGTGATTAAGGAGTGGATAAGCATCTTAATAGTGTGTTCTTTAGAGGCCAGAGTAGCAGACTTGGAAGACATAAGAAAGACAGAGAGGTACATAGACGAAACCTACAGTCCTGAAGTCCCACCTCCAGTCTGGCAGCATCCCTGTTGCCATGGACGAGAGAGGTCATGTGACAGGAGAGCATCACGCTGGTGTGGCAGGAAGTGATCCTGTAACTAGGACCTGTCCTCCAGGTGATGTAAAACCCTCTCGCACCGAGGAAGTTTTTCCAGGGCCATGTGCCCATGAGGTAAGGGTTAGTACAGCCGTTACAGTTGGTGATTCAATCATTAGGCATGTAGATAGCTGGGTGGCTGGTGGACATGAGGAACGCCTGGTAACATTCCTGCCTGGTGTGAAGGTAGCGGACCTCACGCACCACCTAGATAAGGTCTTAGATAGTGCTGGGGAGGAGTCTACTGTACTGGTACATGTCGGTACCAATGCCATAGGAAAATGTGGTAGGGAGGTTCTGGAGGCTAAATTTAGGCTTTTAGGTAGGAAGTTGAAATCCAGAACTTCCGAAATGCTTCCTGTTCCACGCGCAGGACCCAAAAGGCAGGCAGAGCTCCGGAGTCTCAATGCGTGGATGAGACGATGGTGCAAGGATGAGGGTTTGGGATTTGTTAGGAACTGGGGAACATTCTGTGGAAAGGAGGGGCTCTGCCGAAGGGATGGGCTTCACCTTAACTGGGATGGAACCAGGCTGCTAGCATTAACCTTTAAAAAGGACAGACAGCAGCTTTTAAACTAGATAATTGGGGAACGCCGACAGTCGCCCAAGAGCGCATGGTTCGGAAGAATGTATCCTTGAAGGATACTACCAAAAGCAGAGAGGTTCCAAAAAAGAGTAAAGTAGCCCAAATGCCCTTGAGTATGGAGCAGACAGAGCTTAAAGAGCCCAAATTACCCATGCCTACCAATAGCCAGATTAATATGAATAAAATATAGTCTCTAAAATGCTTGTATGCAAATGCTAGAAGTCTACAAAATAAGATGGGAGAGTTAGAATATATAGCACTAAATGAGAGGTTAGATATGAGTGGAATCTCAGAGACATGGTGGAAGGAGGACAACCAGTGGGACACTGTGATATGTGGGTACAAACTATATCGTAATGATAGAGCTGATGAAACTGGTGGAGGGGTTGCGCTCTATGTTAGAGAGGGCACTGAGTCAGAAAGGATTAAAGTTTTGTAGGAAACAAAATTTGCTGTAGAATCTCTATGGATTGATATTCCATGTAAAAAGGGGAAGGCGATGGCAGTGGGGGTGTACTATCAACCTCCTGGCCAGAATGAACAAATGGATGATGAAATGCTCAAAGAAATCAAGGAAGCTAACAAAAGTTACAGTGCAGTAATAATAATGGGTGATTTCAATTACCCCAGTATCGACTGGATGAGTGTCACGACAGGACATGCTAGGGAGATAAAGTTCCTAAATGACATAAATGACTGCTTCTTGGAGCAGCTGATTCATGAACCAACCAGAGGGGAAGCCATATTAGACCTAGTCCTTAGTGGAATACCAGATCTAGTGCAAGAGATAAGGGTGTTGGGGCCACTTGGCAATAGTGATCATAGCATGATCGCATTTGATTTAATTAGTGGAGGAGGGATAGCAAGGAAATCCACAGTACTACCTTTTATTTATATACCGCCTTATCATTCAATCAAAGCGGTTTCCACAGCAAACAATCAAGGGGGGGGGGCAAATGTCTTCATGCAGTGTATAGTGTAGTGTGTAGGTGTTGGCGGGGAAGTGATTATACGAGTGGTTTATATACATAGTGCGCTATTATAAATCATGAGCTATTATACATTCTTATATACAGTTTCGGGGTGGTGGGGGGGGCTGATGATCTGACTTGTATGTTGGCTCAGGGGGTATGTCCATAGTATTCGATGAACAGGGTTGTATTCAGCTGTTTTCAGAAGTCCTTGATTTCTGTGGTTAGTCTCAGATCATCTGGGAGGGAGTTCCAGATGGATGGAGCAGCCAGGGAGAGTGCTCGTTGTGCAGTGTCTTTGCGAGTCTTGTTGAAGTCTTTTGGGGTGTTTACCCGGTCGGCGGTGCCTCTCCTTCTTGGCCTTGTGCTTGTGTCGAGTTGTATGAGTGTGTGTAGGCTTATGGCGGAAGAGTGTTGTTTGATCTTGAATATGTTTATGATAGTCTTGTATTTGATGCGTGAGATAATTGGGAGCCAGTGTAGTTCTTTCAGTATGGGTGTGATGTGATCGTGTCTTGTAGTACCGGATATAATGCGGGCAGCTGTGTTTTGGGCCAGTTGTAGTGGTCTGAGGGTCTGCTTTGGTAGCCCGGTGTATATTGGATTGCAGAAGTCTAGTAAAGGGGTTATTAGTGCTTGGCAAACGGTGCGAAAGTGCTCTAGGTCGAGGAGGGGCTTGATTCTTCTGATGGGTCACATTCTTTGGTATGTGCTTTTGGTTGTTCTGCCTATGTGTGCTTGGAGGTTAAGTTCTTTGTCCAAGATGACTCCGAGGTACTTTACTTCTGCTTTTATGGGTATGAGTGCATTTTTTATCTTGATGTCGGGTGGGGGGATAAAGTCCGTCTTGCTGTAGTTAATTGATAGGTTGTTTTCCTGAAGCCAGTTTGCCATTTGCGTGAGGCAGTTTGTTATATTGGAGTAGTCCGGGTTGTCGACTGTGATGGGTGTGTAGATCATGATGTCATCTGCGTAGATTGTAAAATGTATGTGGTGCTCTTTCATGATGACACATATTGGCTGGATGTATAGGTTGAATAGGAGAGCTGAAAGGGCCAATCCCTGTGGCACTCCTTGTTTGACTTTTATGGGTCGGGATGTGTTGTGTCCTACCTTGACCTGTATTTGTCTGTCGGTTAGGTATGAGTGGAACCAATTCAGGGTGGCACCGTGTAGTCCGATGTTCTGCAGTCTATCCAATAGATGAGATGTCAATGAATATCATTAGTATGCCTTTCTTGGTGTTGTCTATGAGGCGGAGGACGCTGTCGAAGAGGTATATCAGAAGTGTTTCTACCCCGTGGTCGGGGCGGAACCCGTGTTGATTGTTGTCCAGAGGAGCGTGGGTGTCTATGTGTTCTTGTAGTTGGTGCTGTACAGTTTTTTCGATTATTTTTGATAAAAGTGGTATGCTGGAGATGGGTCTGTATGCTGCTGGATTGTTCTTGTCGAGTGTGGATTTCTTTTAACTTTCGAAAGGGGGACTATGATAAAATGTGGAAAACAGTTAAGAAAAAACTAAAAGGAGCAGTTGCAAAGGTTAAAGACTTAGATCAAGCTTCGGTGTTGTTGAAAAATATTATCTTAGAAGCCCAGACCAGCTGTATTCCACACTTTAACAAAAGTGGAAGGAAGTCCAAAAAACTGCCAGCATGGTTTAAAGGTGAGGTCAAAGAGGCTGTTGTTGCCAAAAAAGCATCTTTCAGGAAATGGAAAAAAGAGCCAAACGACAAAACCTGGAAACAGCACAAGCACTGGCAAGTCAAATGCAAGGCATTAATAAGGCAGGCAAAGGGAGAATTTGAGAAGAAGCTTGCTGCGGAAGCAAAAACGCGAAATAAAGACTTTTTCAAGTACATTTGTAGCAAAAAACCTGTGAGAGAGTTAGTTGGTCTGTTAGATGATAGAGGAGTTAAAGGGGCACAAAGAGGCGACAAGGCGAGAGCAGAGAGACTGAATGAATTCTTTGCTTCGGTCTTTACTGAGGAAGATGTAGGAATGTTACCCATGACTGAAGTGGAATTTAAATGTGCGAAAGAACTGAAGGAAATATCGATACATCGGGAAGATGTATTACAACTATTAGATAAACTGAAGAGTAGCAAATCACCAGGGCTGGATGGTATACATTCAAGGGTGTTGAAAGAACTGAAATATGAGATTGCAGACTTGCTATTAGTAATCTGTGAACTTTCATTAAAATCATCTGTAATACCTGAAGATTGGAGGATCACCAATGTAACGCCAATTTTTAAAAAGGGTTCCAGGGGTGATCCGGGAAACTACAGACCGGTGAGCCTGACGTCAGTACCGGGAAAAATGGCAGAAACCATCATAAAGAACAAAATTACTCAGCATGTAGATAGTCATGGCCTAATGGGAGACAGCCAACATGGCTTTAGACAAGGAAGATCTTGTCTTACTAATCTTTTATGTTTTTTTGAAAGTGTGAATAAACAGGTGGACAAAGGTGAGTCCGTTGATATAGTGTATTTGGACTTTCAGAAAGCCTTTGACAAGGTCCCTCATCAGAGACTTTTGGCAAAACTAAAGAGTCAAGGGATAGGAGGCAGTGTACTATTGTGGATCAGGAACTGGTTAAAAGATAGAAAGTAGAGGGTAGGACTAAATGGCCAATTTTCCCAATGGAGAAAGGTGAATAGTGGTGTACCCCAGGGATCTGTGCTGGGTCTGCTGCTTTTTGACATATTCATAAATGACCTGGAAAAGGGAATAACGAGTGAGGTTATCAAATTTGCAGCTGACACAAAACTATTTAAAGTTGTTAAAACCCAAGAGGATTGTGGAAAATTGCAAGAGGATCTTGATAAATTGGAAGACTGGGCATCAAAATGGCAGATGAAATTTAATGTGGACAAGTGCAAAGTTATGCAGCTAGGGAAGAACAACCCAAACTATGGCTACACGATGCAAGGTTCCACATTAGGAACCACCACCCAGGAAAAAGATTTAGGCGTCATTGTGGATAACATGTTAAAACCCTCGGCCCAGTGTGCAGTGGTGGCCAAGAGAGCAAATAGAATGCTGGGTATCATAAGGAAAGGAATGGAAAATAAAACAAAAGATATTATAATGCCTCTATATCGTTCCATGGTGAGACTGCACCTTGAATATTGTGTGCACTTCTGGTCGCCGTATCTTAAAAAGGATATAGCGTTATTAGAAAAGGTTCAGAGAAGAGCCACCAAAATGGTAAAGGGGACTGAAGGATACTCCTATGAAGAAAGGCTAAAAAGGTTAGGGCTCTTTAACCTGGAAAAGAGACGGCTGAGGGGAGATATGATAGAAGTCTATAAATTAATGAAAGGAGTGGAACAGGTAAACGTAGACTGATTGTTTACGTTATCAGAATATAGAAAGACTAGGGGACATGCAATGAAGCTACAGGGTAAACTATTTAAGACTAATAAAAGAAAATATTTTTTCACTCAATGTGTAATGAAACTCTGCCATTTGTTACCGGAGGATGTAGTAAAGGCTGTTGGGGTAGATGGGTTTAAAAAAGGTTTGGATAAGTTCCTGGAGGAAAGGTCCATAAACAGTTATTAAGAAGAGAACCAGGATCTCAATGCTTGACCCAGTACAAGCATTGTGGAACCTGTGTCTTTTGGGGAAACTGCTAGGTATGTATGACCTAGATTGGCCACTGTTGGAAACAGGATACTGGGCTTGATGGATCTTGGTCTGACCCAGTATAGCATATCTTAGGTTCTTATGTGTTCAGAAAGGAATGGGCGGATTTTGTTGATGTTACAGAGAAAGAAACGGCAGGTCTTAGCTATCAGATGAATGTGTGTGGTGAAGGAGAGAGAGGAGTCAAAGACAACCCCAAGATTTCGAGCTGAGGAAACAGGAAGGAGTAGAGAGTTATCCACAGAGACTAAGAAAGGAGGAAGAGGAGTTGAGATTTTAGGGGGAAAGATAAGAAATTCAGTTTTGGACATCCAAGCAGCAATGTCAGAAAGGTAGGCAGAGATCCAGGTCTGCATTGCCGGAGAGATTTCAGGCGTAGAGAGGTAGATCTGGGAGTCATTGGCATAAAGATGGTACTGAAAACCATGGGAAGAGATGAGCGCACCAAGGGACTGAGTATAGAGAGAGAAAAGGAGCGGACCCATGACAGATCCTTGGGTACACCAACTGGAAGCGGGATAGCAGAAGAGGAGAAGCCACCAGAACTAACACTGAAAGAGCGATGGGAGAGATAGTAGGAGAACCAGGAGAGTACTGAGCCCTTAAAACCAAGCGAGGACAGGGTATCGAGGAGAAGGTTGTGGTCAACAGTGTCAAAAGAGGCAGAGAGGTCAAGAAGGTGCTAGTTTCCTCCCTACCCATCCCAGCTCCCACCTACCCCATGTGAGCATTCTTGCTTTATAGGGCCACACATCAATTAGCTACACACAGGGACTTAGAACAGTATGTTTGGAACACACTTAAAAGAGGTTAACTGCTTTTTCTCTGAAAGGACAGCTGAGAAACAGGCTGGTACTTTGGTAGGTCTCTCTCTCTTTTGCTTCAACAGGTAGCAAAGCTCCACTAACTAAACAGTGACTGGGAAAAATCATATTGCCAAACCTGTTGTCCCCATTACAGCTTCTGCCTGTCCAGACAGAGATCTCAGTGCCAGTTGAAGGATCGGTTCCATTGAAGAACCATTACGCAGCCCTGGAAGTGGAGGAGGTGAAAGCATGCCTAGAAAAGGAAGAACCAGAGTTTGAGCATCCCAAAGTCACAGAGTTAGTGACCACAAGGAAGTGAAGTGTAGTGGTGGTTGGTGACTTTCTTATGAGGGGTACTGAGGTGTCCATCTGCTGACTAGACTTGATGTCTAGAAAGGTATGCTGTCTGCCAGGTGCCAAAATGCGAGATGTTATGGAGAGTTTGCCGAGACTCATCAGGCCTACTGACTATTACCTGATGTTAATTATCCATATTGGCATAAATGATACTGCCAGGTATCCCTCTGAGCATATCAGAGGTAACTTCATGGCTCTGGGACAGAGGGTGAAGCAGATAGATGTGCAGGTGATGTTCTCTTCAATTCTCCCTGTTGAGGGTAAAGACCAAGGCAGAGAAGCTAGCATCCTGGAGATAAATGCATGGCTGTGTGGATGGTGACTTCAAGAGCGTTTTGGTTTCCTGGACCATGGGATGCTGTTCCAAGGGCTGCAGAGCAGAGATGACGTCCATCTGTCCAAGAAGGGTCGATGTGTCTTCAGTAGCAGACTGGATAGCCTACTGAAGAGGGCTTTAAACTAACTTCATTGGGGATGGGTGAAGAAAGCTCCCAGGTAAGTGAAACACTAAATACCATTATGGAACTGGATAAAAGGGGCAATATCTGCAAAGCGGTGTGTATAAATGTCCGTAGCATGAGAAATATGATCCCAGATGTTGAGGCTTTATTGGGTGAGGATGACTTGGATTTAGTGGCGGTTACAGAGACATGGTTCATGGACAACCATGACTGGGATGTAACAATACCAGGCTATACTTTATTCAGAAAGGGCAGGGTAGGAAGAAGGGGAAGGGGAGTGGCACTATATGTAAAAAATAATTTTAAAGCTATGGAAATACAGGCTTAAAAGGGAGAGAGGAGGCACTGTGGGTTAAACTTGAAAGAGGTCTGTATATTATGCTTTGGCATAATATACAGACCTCCCTCATAGGTTCCGCTCCTTTTCTCTCTCTACACCCAGTCCCTTGGTGTGCTTATCTCTTCCCATGGCTTTTAGTACCATCTGTATGCCGATGACTCCCAGATCTCTATGCCTGAAATCTCTCCAGCAATCCAGACCCGGATCTCTGCCTGCCTTTCTGACACTGCTGCCTGGATGTCTCACTGCCGCTTGAAATTGAACATGGCCAAGACTGAACTTCTGATCTTTCCCCCCTAAAACCTCCCCTCCTCTTCCTCCTTTCTCCGTCTCTGTGGATAACTCTGTAATCCTTCCTGTTTCCTCAGCCCGCAATCTGGGGGTTGTCTTTGACTCCTCTCTCTCTTTCTCCACACACATTCAGCTCGTAGCTAAGACCTGCCGTTTCTTTCTCTACAACATTAGCAAAATCCGCCCCTTCCTTTCTGAACACACTACTAAAATGCTTCTCCACTCCTTAATCACCTCCCGTCTTGACTACTGTAACCTACTCCTTGCTGGTCTCCCTTTGAATCATCTCTCTCCCCTTCAATCTGTGCAACACTCTACTGTGCGACTAATCTTCCGCCAGCCTCATCATGCTTATATTACTCCTCTTCTCAAGTCACTTCATTGGCTCCCTATCCGTTTCCGCATCCAGTTCAAACTTTTCCTCCTGACCTATAAATGCATTCACTCTGCGGCTCCTCAGTATCTTTCTTCTCTTATTTCTCCTTAAAACCCCACTTGGGAACTCTGCTCTTCCAGCAAACTGCTCCTATCTGTGCCCTTCTCTTCCACTGCTAACTCCAGACTTCGCTCCTTTCACCTTGCTGCACTATACGCCTGGAACAAACTACCTGTGTCTGTACGCCGGCACCTTCCCTAACCCTCTTCAAATCCAGGCTGAAAACTCACCTCTTCGCAGCTGCTTTTGGATCTTGACTCTCCTGATCTCCTTCTCCTTCCCTTGCCTTATCCCTGCCTACACCTTCTGTGTTTGTCTTGACTAGACTGTAAGCTCTGACGAGCAGGGACTATCTTTTACTTGTTTGTGCAGCGCTGCATATGACTTGTAGCACTATATAAATGCACAGCAGTAGTAGTAGGAGAAGAAGTGGATGGAGATTTAATAGAAGACATATGCAGCATTGTCAGGAAAAGAGAAGTGCTACTGATAGGGGATTTCAATATGCTGAATGTGGATTGGCACATTCCTGCTGCAGTGTCCTGGAGATCCAGGATTCTTTACAAGAAGAACTATACAGGCAACTGGAAACAGAACCCATACATAAAGGGACCATAAAGGAGGAGGAGTAGCCTAGTGGTTGGGGCAAGGTACTTCAGGCCGGAAGGTCAGGGGTTCAAATCCCACTAGAGGACAGCAACCTTGGGCCGGAAGGACTGGGGTTTCTAGTCCCACAGATGCTCCTTGTGGTCTTGGGCAAGCCACTTAACCCTCCATTGCCCATGTTCCCTATAAGTATTAGTGTATGTGTCTCATATCCCCACGTGTTAAATGTATCCCCCAATTGTGTTGTGACCGCTTTGATTGAAGGATAAGGCAGTATACAAAAACTGTCTAAATAAATAAATAAAATAAAAGTAAATAAAATAAACAATGGACTTACCATTGGTGAAAGTGTTTCTGATGTTATAGTGGGAGATCATTTTGCATCCAGTGATCACCGGATGGTGTGGTTCAGTATTAGGACTAGGGCTGATAAAATCCATTCAAAAGCGAGGGTATTAGACTTCAGGAAAACTAACTTTGCCAAGATGGTCCAATACCTCAAGGAATAGTTAGTGGCATAGGAACAGCTGGGGGATGTAGAAACACAGTGTGAAAAACTAAGAAGGGATATTAAAGGGTAACCAATCTTTTTGTTAGAATAGTAAATAAAGGTAAAAGGAAAAGGAGGCCGCTATGGTTCTCAAAAGAAGTAGCTGAAAAGGTGAAGAAGAAGAGGGAGGCCTTCATGAAATAGAAGAAATCACAGAGAGAGGAAGACAGGCATCTATATTTGGAAAATCCTAGAGAGGCTATCAAAGTAGTCAGGAAAGCAAAGATTCAAAAAGAGGAGGAAATAGCTAATGTAATAAAATGGGGAGATAAGACATTTTTCAGATATGTTAGTGAGAAGAGGAAGGGCAAAAGTGGTATTGTCAGACTCAAGGGTGAAGGGGAGGAATATGTAGGAGCTGATGAGGATAAAGCGGAATTGCTTAACAAATATTTCTGTTCTGTGTTCACAGATAAAGGACCAAGTGCAAGACCTCAGAAAACACCCACAAACAGGAATAGAAGAGAGGGGCATCTTGAACGATTTTCAGAATTTTTTATTTAATTAAATTTTTTGTTTATAGCGCACTCTTTGGAATCAGCGCGGTTTACAGGTAAACATAAATTTGTAAAATGCAGGTAGAAACATACATTGAACTTTACAGAGAACAGGTATTACAACTTGGGTTTCAACAGGGGTAACTATATACAGCTATTTACAAATTGAGCAATTGTGTCGGAGTTATGATTATGTCGACATGAAATGATCTGATAACTATTTACAAGTTAAGTAATTGTATCGGTGGGTGAAGACTGTGTTCATGAGGAACTAGCTAAATTAAAAGTAGACAAAGAGATGGGACCAGATGGGATACATCTGAAAATAGTGAGGAAACTTGGGGACGTTCTAGCAGCTCCACTGACTGACCTTTTCAATATCTCTTTGGAGTTGGGGTAGTGCCAGAGGACTGGAGAGAGGCTCATGTGGTCCCTTTACACAAAAGCGGAAGTAAAGATGTGGCTGAAAACTACAAGATGGTTAGTTTAACTTTGGTGGTGAGTAAATTATTGGAAACGCTGCTAAAAAAGAAAATAGTGAGATTTCTGGAGTCCAAAGGATTACCGGATCTGAGGCAGCATGCATTCACCAGAAGCAGGACTTGTCAGACAAATCTGATTGATTTCTTTGACTGGGTGACCAGGGAGTTTGTGTTTATGGTATGGTTATTACATTTGATATACCGCTCAAGTCAAAGCATCTTGGACCAAGGGAGAGCCCTAGATGTGGTGTATTTAGATTTCAGTAAAGCCTTTGACACCGTTCCGCACAGGTGACCAATAAACAAACTGAGCACTCTAGGTATGGACCCTAAAGTTACTGCTTGGGCTAGAAATTGGTTGAGTGGGAGACGACAAAGAGTACAGGTAAATGGAGCTCACTCTGAGGAGAAGGAGGTTACCAGTGCTGTGCCGGAGGGATCTGTCTTTGGTCCAATTCTTTTTAACATCTTTGCTAATGATATTGTGGAAGGGCTGTCGGTTAAGATTTGCCACTTTGCGGATGATACCAAAATCTACAATAGAGTAGACACCCAGAAAAGTGTAGATAACACGAGGAGAGATTTAGTTAAGCTTGAAGAATGGTCTAGAATTGGGCAGCTGAGATTTAATGTTGAAAAATACAGGGTCATGCCCTTGGGCTGCAGCAATCCAAGGGAGCGATACAGTATAGGGGCTGAAGTACCTCTGTCCACAAAAGAAGAGCGAGAACTGGGCGAAATTGTGTCTGATCATGATAAAGTAGCTAAATTGGTAGAAAAGGTGATGGCAAAAGCTAGAAGGATGCTTGGGTGCTGTGACATGGTGGATTCCTCCAGCCCTTTAGAAAGAGCCAAAAAGGAGGAATCAGAAGCAGTGCTGGATGGTAAACAAAAGCACATGGCTAGTAACTACCAGGGAAACCAGACACAGGGGAAAGAAACACGCCCTTGCTGCCAGTTAGCTCAGGAGTCACGAGCTGAATCAGAGCACCTGCTAGGAGGAGGAGTCAGGCACTGCCCTAGAGGGCAGACACATAAAGAGGCCTCAGTAGAAAGAAAAGGGTGTCGACTAGGAGTCACACAGGAAGCTCCAACACAGCCTCGACTAGGCCAGCAAAGAGGGCAGTTAGCAGACCAGCTAACAGACCAAGAGGAGGACCAGGGAGGAGTCCGAGTTCCAGGCCAAGGCAGAGCTAACGGTAGGGTTCCAGCCCAGAACCGTGGGAGAGAGACCTTGGCAAGCCTAGAGGAACACTCAGGAGGGCAGAGAGAAAGCCCAGAGTCAGAGCCAAGCTTAAAGTTTTATTCAAGGGAAGAATACAGCAAAAGCAGGCCAGCTGTTTGCAGTATTCTGGGAATTACCAAGAGAAGAAAAAGCCAGGAAGGCAGTTGCAACCCTCAGCTCACAAATCAGGTTTTGAATCAACAGCTGTTTCCAAAGCCCAGAGAAAGCCGGTTGCAAGCAGACGGAGAGGTAAGCCCAGAGACTGGGTTTCAAATAAGGCTGTTGATAATCAGTGTGATTTTACTTACCCGAAGGGTTGGGACTGTGGTGTTAATACCTGTAATGAGGATGATTGTTTACAGCAATACATGTGCCAAGAGTATGATATAAAGCCTAAGCCAGAGAGGAAGGGCGTGACCCCAGAAACAAAGTTACAAACATTTCTACCTGTCTGCCATGAAGAGTTAATGGAAACAGAGCCAGGGCTAGGCAACATATCTGAAGAATTGATGGACTGTACGATTACAATATCGAATGAAATATTTTCCCTGCGTTGAGTTTAAGCAGGGCAGAGAACTGCAGAAGTGTTAAGAGAAAAAGTACAGAGCTGTGGGAAAACAGAACTGTTTATTCTAATTGCTGGGAAGCAAATGTTTATTACTGCTGAAGTTAAGCTGTTTCTGTTGGAGACTTTATTTTGTCCTTTGCCAGAAGTATATGGTTTTTGTGTTACCTATGTTCCATGCTGAAATCCGCCCGGAGAGGAAATAAATCCTGTTTGCTTAAAACCACTTTGAGTTCACACTACTCCTCATTGGACACTGAAAGAAACTACATTTCCCAAGAGGCTTTGCCTCAGGAAAAGGTCAGACAGCTGTTCAAGAAGGGGAATAGGTCGCTTAAGCCCTACACGCTTCGGCTGGGGGCACTATAGGCGGTCACAGTGCATAGGGAGAGGAATGGTTGGCAGAGGAAGGGAGGTGATAGTGCCGCTGTATAAGTCTTTGGTGCAGCCTTATTGGAGTATTGTGTGCAATTCTGGAGACCGCACCTTCAAAAGGATATCAACAGGTTGGAGTCAGTGCAGAGGGTGGCTACTAAAATGGTTAGTGGTCTTTGTTATAAAGCATATGAGGACAGACTTAAGGATGTTAATATGCATACGTGTCATGAGGCTGGTACTAATAAAGTTGCAAAGTTGAAAAGAAACCCTGTTTCTCACAGAGATCTAGATGTGCAGTTAGCTCAAAGCACAGCTAGAGGGGGCAGGAGTGATCATACAGAAGCTAATGAGGCTAGGATATCTAACCAGTTGCACCTGGGAATGAGCCCGGGAGATTCAAAGAGAAGATCCCTTTATAAGCAGAAGTTTAATTCTAGCAAAGCAGAGTGGGAGAGAAAAAGCCAAGCAGTAAGGAGCACGGCTGCAGAAAGGGAAGCAGCAGAACAAGGAGCAGAAGGACTTGGAGAAGGAACAAGGAGCACGGCTAAGGAAAGAAGGAGAGACCTGAAGGAAGGAATCCTCCTTGAGCAAGCCCAAAGGAACGGAACTCACAGAGGTGGAGTTCAGAGGGGCCAAGCTATCAGAGCAGCTGTTCAGAGGGAGTCTGCTGGGGAAAGCAGTCAGGCTGGAGAGTGTGCCACTCCCTGCTCAAACAAAGTTCCTGAGTCCAAAGCTGAAAGACATATCCAGAGAACCAGAGAACCAGGTTTGGAGGAAGACCTGCAGTCACTGGAACCTGCTGGAAAGGTTTTACCAGGTACTCGAGGAAAAGGAGTTTTTACCAAAGCTACTTTACCACTGAAGCATAGAGCTGAATCCATACCAGGTTTTGCTAAGCTGCCAGGAAGCACAGCACTGCCCAGAAGCTACCGGCAGAAAAACTGTTGCAAAAGAGATGTTCTTGGGAGAGAAGGCTCCAGGGAGTCCAGCTACAGAAACTCAAGGTATGAAAGCTTTATTCCTCCTAAAGAATGCTCAACTCCTAGAAGCACTGCTAAAGCAAATACTCACTTTGTAAGAAGAAGAAAGAAATCAGAGTGGTTTCAAGAATTACCAAGAGAACTTAAAACCCAGTCTTATTGGAGGCAGGTCAGTGGAGACAGTCCATGTAAAGCTGTGACAGCCAGGGACAGTATTTACTCCACGGGGGAAAGTAGTGAGGCAGAATCTATGGACGTAGAAGATATAAATGCTATTCCCATGCCTCAGGAAGAAGATATGGATTGTGGGTTGTGTATAGCTACTAGCCTAGAGTCTATAACCACCGTGTAAATAAGAAGAAAACTTGTTTAATTGTTTTTGTTTGGAATGAACTGAATTCCTCCATTTTCCTTGGCACTAATTGTGAAGTTACTAACAGTTAGCCCACCTATTTATTACTGGAACCTTTTCAAACAAAGGACATTCTTTGATTTCCACTGTCTTAAAGAACCCTTGCACAGAGGGGAAATAAAAGCCTTGTTTCCCTACACTCTTGGCTGAATTATTATGTGCACACAAGGAGCTGAAAATAGATAAGACCAAACTCCATTTTTGGCCTTACATTACACCACGCTCCTTGAAAATAAATATATCGTGGAGCATGCCCTTACCGCCCTTGGCCACTAGGGGCTGCCACCATGACAATACATTAGAGGAAAGGTGGGATAAAGGTGATATGATTGAGATGTTTAAATACCTCTGTGGCATAAATACACAGGAGGAGAGCCTCTTTCGACTGAAAGCAAGCTGTGCTATGAGGAAACATAGGATGAGGGTGAAAGAGGATAGACTCAGGAGTAATATGCAGAAATATTTCTTTACGTAAAGAGTGGTAGATGCTTGGAATAGTCTCCCAGTGGAGGTGGTAGGGATGAGGACAGTATCTGAATTCATAAAAGCATAGAATAAACACAGTGTATCTCTAAAAGAAAAAGGGGACTGTTGTAGTGGTTGAATGCAAGGGAAGACCAGATAGGCCATGTGGTCTTTTTCTGCCGTCGTGTTTCTATGTTTCTATCTTTATTGAGGTGTTCGATATACCGCACAACACCAGGACATCTGAGCAGTTTACAATATAAAACATAAACAGTGCTACGAGAAGAAACAAGAAAGGAAAAAGGAAAGGAAAGGAGAACACTTAGGAGAAACCTTAGACTGGTGGAGGGTGGAGGAGAGTGCAAACGTGGGACACCTGAGGGCAGGGGTCTAGGTAGAAGTGGGTGAGAGTTCAAAGATGAGAGAGAAAAGGTGGGTTTTCAGCACTGCCTTAAAGCGGGGAAGGGAAAGTTCAAGGTGGAGGTCAGATGGGAGAGAATTCCATAGGAGGTGGCCAAGGAAGAAGAAAGCAGACGGTTGGAATGAATCTGATGGAGGGAACGATGAGAGGTATGGAGGTGAATTAAATCAGAGAGATATTATGGAGCGTTGGTGTGGATGGCGCAATGAACCAGGGTAAGGATCTTGTATGGTATGCAGAATTTTATGGGTAACCAGTACAGATGAATAAGCAGAGGCATACTGTGTTCTGAACGGGAGGCATGAATGAGTATGTGAGCAGCGGTATTCTGAAGAAGTTGTAGTTGATGGAGCTGGTACAGAAGGAGGCCAGGCAGGGCAATGTTACAATAATCATAGCGGGTCATAACTAGAGAGAGGAGAAATGTGGTCAAGAAGGGGAGTGAAAGAAAGGGATGGACGGAGCAGATCTAGCAAAGAGAATAGAATGAATGTTGGATGAGCCAAGATAGGTGATCATGGAAAGAGAGAGAGGAGGCAAGAGGGACGCCTAGATAATGGAGAGAGGAAACCAGAGGAAAAAGCCAGAGAGAGGGCAGAACTAGAGAAGGAAAACCAGATAGCAGTAGTTTTAGCAGGACTGAGGTGAAGAAAGTTGGACACCATTCAGAAAGAGACAGAAGAGAGACAGGTGTTTAGTGGGGCCAAGTTGGGGGCGGAAGGGCTGGTGTGGTGCAAGAAAAAAAAAGTAATTTGCATAATAATAATAGGCAGAGATACTGTGCTGTTAGATAATAAGGGTTAGCGGGGCCAGAAAGACATTAAAGAGGAGGGGAGCAAGAACAGAACCCTGAGGGTCACCGCAGAACAAAGAAGTGGCAGAAGACGAGGAAGAACCAGTGAGGATGGAGAAAGTCCATGAGGAGAGAAAAAAGTGAAACCAACAAAGGACAAAGGCGGCAATTCCAAAACTGTGAAGAAGGAAGAGAAGGGTGCGATGATCAACCAGGTCGAAAGCAGAGGAGAGATCTAAAGAGACAGCCAGCGACATGTTACCAGAATCATGAAGAGTGTGAAGAGAAGGGTGAGGATGATAGTCTCAGTGCTGTGACCATGGGAGAAACTGGCGTGGCGAGGGTGAAGTGTGAGGGTAGCATCAAGGTGAGAGGAAAGTTGGGCAAAAACTAATTTCTCAATAATCTTGGAGAGGAAGAGGAGGGTAGAGGTAGGGCACCAGTGAGCAGGGATGGTAGGATCCCAGTGAGGATTTCTTAAGAATCGGCCGAATCACAGTGTGCTTCCAGGGGTGTGGAAAAGCACAAGAGGAGAGACTAGAATTGAAGATGCTGAGGATAAGAGGAAGAAGGTTAAAGAAGGGGTCGTGAGCCAAGCTGAAGGAATAGGGTAAATATATAAAAGCATTGGCTTCATGTTAAATGTACCTATAGATCTATGTAAATAGTTCAGTCTCTGTTCTTTGTAATATGTTGTGTTAAATGTAAACCGCCCCTGATCTCTGGAAGGGGGTATAGAAAAACCAAATAAATAAAATAAAATAAATAAATAAATAGGATCAGAGGGGTAGGTAGTCTTACGGGAAGAGGAAAGAGCTTTAAAAATTTCAGCGTAGGAGATAGGGTGGAAGACCAGGAGTGAGAGAGGGCATGGGTGGAAGGGGAGCTGGGGGGAGGGAAAAGTGGGTAGGCAAACAGGGAAGGAGCGACACAGAGAGAGGATTTTATTGGTAAAGTAGGTGAATAGAAGGGTAGGGCCAGAAAAGATGGAAGGGAGGGTAGAGGAGGAGGAGGAGGATTGAAGAGATGAGAGGGAATAAGAAACAGAATACAAATGACGAGAGGAGTTAGAAGATGAGGAGACAAGTTTAGAGTAGTGGGAAAGCTTAGCAGAGTGAATGAGAGAAAAATAATGAGAGTGACAGTGGCAGAAATGGCCAAGAGATTCGGCAGATGGACATTTGCATCAGACGCACTTGGCACGAAGGAGGAAGGAGCAGTGGAAGTAGAGCCCAGGGTGATACCAGGGGTGACGAGGGACAGAAGAATGAGGGTAAGATGGAGGAGGATGAAGAGGGGCAAATCAGACGGTGGCAATCAGGATAGAGTCCCAGGACATGATGTTAGTGAGAGGAGGAAGGGCAAAAATGCTTTTGCCAGTCTTAAGGTGGAAGGGGAGGAATATCTAGAAACTGATGAGGATAAAGCGGAATTGCTTAACAAATATTTCTGTTCTGTGTTCACAGATGAAGGGCCAGGAGCAGGACCTCAGAAAATACCCACAAATACGAACAGTAGTGACGGGGATCTCAAATAATTATCAGAAGAATTTCTTTGTGAGGAACTAGCTAAACTAGAAGTAGACAAAGCGATGAAACCGTCTGGGATACATCCGAGAATACTGAAGGAACTTGGGGACATTTTAGCGGCTCCACTGACTGACCTTTCAATGCTTCTTTGAAGTCGAGAGTGGTGCCAGAGGACTTGAGAAAGGCACACGTGGTCCCTTTATATAAAAGCAGAAGTAAGGATGAGATTGAAAACTGGTTAGTCTATATTCTGTGGTGAGTAAGTTATTGGAAACGCTGCTAAAAGAGAGAATAGTGAGGTTTCTGGAATCCAATGGATTGCAGGATCCGAGGCAGCATGGGTTTACCAGAGGCAGGTCCTGTCAGATAAATCTGATTGATTTCTTTGACTGGGTGACCAGGGAATTGGACCGAGGGAGAGCCCTAGATGTGGTAAAGTTAGATTTCAGTTCAGCCTTTGACACCGTTCCACACAGGCGACTTATAAACAAACTGAGCACCCTAGGTATGCACCCTAAAGTTACTACTTGGGTAAGAAATTGGTTGAGTGGGAGGCGACAAAGGGTAGAGGTAAATGGAGCTCACTCTGAGGAGAAGGAGGTTACCAGTGGCGTGCCCAGGGATCTGTCCTTGGTGCGATTCTTTTTTACATCTTTGTTAGTGATATTGCAGAAGGGCGGTCTGGTAAGGTTTGCCTCTTTGCAGATGATATCAAAATCTGCAAGAGTAGACCCCTAGGAAGGAGTAGAGAGCATGAGGAGGGATCTAGCTAAGCTTGAAGAACAGTCTAGAATTTGGCAGCTGAGATTTAATGCTACAAAATGCAGGGTCATGCATTTGGACTGCAAAAATCCAAGGGAGCGGTACAGGGTAAGGGGTGAAGTACTTATGTCAACAAATGAAGAGCGGGACCTCGGTGTGGTTGTGTCTAATGATCTTAATGTAGCTAAACAGGTAGAAAAGGTGACAGCAAAAGCTAGAAGGATGCTTGGGTGCATACAGAGAGAAATGACTAGCAGAAAAAAGGAGGTAATAGTGCCTCTGTATAAGTCTTTGGTGCGACCTCATTTGGAGTATTGTGTGCAATTCTGGAGACTGCACATTCTAAAGGATATAAACAGTATGGAGACAGTAGAGAGGGTGGCTACTAAAATGGTTAGTGGTCTTCATTATAAAGCATATGAGGACAGACTTAAGGATCTTAATCTGTACACCTTGGAGGAAAGGCGGAATAGAGGTGATATGATTGAGACGTGCATGCATTTGGGTTGCAGCAGTACAATGGAGCAATATAGTGTAGGGGGTGAAGTACTTTTGTCCACTAAAAAAGAGCGGGTCCTAGACATGATTGTGTCTGATGATCTTAAAGTAGCTAAACAGGTAGAAAAGGCAACAGCGAAAGCCAGAAGGATGCTTGAGGGCATAGGGAGAGGAATAGCCACCCGAAAAAAGGGAGGTGATTGTGTCTCTGTATAAGTCTCTGGTGCATTTGAAGTGTTGTGTGCAATTCTGGAAACCACACCTTCAAAAGGATATAAACAGGGTGGAGTCGGTACTGAGGGTATCCACTAAAATGTTTAGTGATCTTCGATATATAAGGACAGACAAAAATCTTAATATGTATACTTTAGAGGAAAGACTAAATAGATGAGATATGATAGAGATGGCATAAATGCACAGGAGAGTCTCTTTTGATTGAAAGCAAGCTCTGCTATGAGGGGACACAGGATGAGGGTTAAAGGGAATAGATTCAGGAGTAATATGTGGAAAAATGTCTTTATGGAAAGAGTGGTAAGTGAGTGTAATAGTCTCCTAGTGGAGGTGGAAGAGACGAGGACAGTATCTGAATTCAAGAAAGCATGGGACAAACAGAGGATCTCTAAAGGAAAATAGGGGACTACTGTAGTTGAGGGGGAAGGGAAAGCATAGTTACTCACCTGTAACAGGTGTTCTCCAGGGGGGTCAGGAATCAGTCCTCACATATGGGTGATGTCGGCACTGATGGAGCCCGTGTGGAGCATTTCCCCAGCTTTCAAAGAACTTTTGGGAATGCTACCACGCATGAGTCGCCCCTTCCCACCCAAGGGTACCATCTTGCTCAGTCATATGACATAGCTAGGATGGCAGTGAAAACTAACACAAGGAAGGGAGGCAACTCCCAGAGGAGGAGGGAGGGTTGTGAGGATTGATTCCTGCAGTTCCCGGAGAACACCTGTTACAGGTAAGTAACTACGTTTTCTCCAGGAACAAGCAGAAAGTCAGTCCTCACATATGGGACTCCCTAGCTCCAGGCTGCCGAGGAACAAACCTAGACAGCACCAACAGCGATAAATTAGGTAGCCATGAGTTGCAGAAGGTGAGACTCTGAGAGACTCTGAACACTATCACTCTGGTTGCCTGAACACAGAAAGGTCGGAGGGCAGGAATTGCCTACACCGCGAGAATATTAAGGAGTACTGCCTGGCCAAAGGCACTGTCCCTGTGGGGTTCACTCTCCAGGCAGTAATCAGCTGCGAATGTATGAATTAAAGACCATATGGCAGTCTTGCAGATTTCTGTTACCGGCACTGAGTGGAGGTTGGCCACCAACATGGCCATTGCCCTCACGCGATGCGCTGTGATCTGGTGCTCAAGGGAGAGGCCAGCTCGCTCATAGGCAAGGGCAAGACAGTCAGTCACCCAAGTGGACAGAGTTCACTTAGTCATGAGGAGCCCCAGTCTACCGGAGTCATAAGACACAAAAAGCTGAGGAGATTTCCGATAGGCCTGAGTCCGTTGCAAGTAGAAGGACAGGGCCCACTTGCAGTCTAGTGTATGAAGTATTAGTTCTTCTGTGCCAGCGTGAGGCCACGGGAAGAAGGTGGGGAGGACCACCTCTTGGTTGAGGTAGAAAGGAGATACCACCTTTGGGAGGAATTTGGGGTGTGTGCACAGCAACACCCTGTTCTTATAGAACCTCGTACTGTATATGGTGGGTCCGACACCAGTGCCTGGAGTTCGCTCACTCTTCGAGTGGACGTGAGAGCCACCAGAAAGGCCACTTTCCAAGACAGGTATCTCAGGTGGCAAGTGGCTATGGGCTCGAATGGCATTTTAGTGAGCTGGAAGAGCACCACATTGAGGTCCATTCTACCGCTGGTGGGCGAAGGGGGGCTTGGATAACAGGAGGCCCTGGAGGAACCTAGAGACGAGGGGCTGGATAAAGAGGGGTTTTCTCTCAATAGAGTGGTGGTGCGCGGCTATGGCTCTCAGATGCACCCTCACTGAGTTGGATTTCAGCCCAGTGTGGGACAGGTGCAGTAGGTACTGAAGAACCAGTTGCACATGACGGGAGAAGGTATTCTAATCCTTCTCCGCAAACCAGACAGAGAACCTTCTACACTTAAAGGCATAGTCCAGGGTTTACAAGAGGCCAGTAGGGTCTCCTTGACTTCCCCTGGAAGGTTGAAGGGGGCCAGCAGCATTTCAGCAGCCATGTCGTTAGCATTGGCGACCCTAGGTTGGGGTTCAGAAGGGAGCTCTTATCCTGGGACAGAAGGTCTGTGGCTCAGCCCAGTGGGACTGGGAGTGCCACCGACAGGGATAGCAGCAGAGGGAACCAGGGTTGCCTGGGCCACCTGGGTGTCCAGTATAACTGACACCCCCTTGCTCTGGACCCCAGGGGGGTCGGTGGGAACGCGTATAGTAGGCCCTCTGACCACGAGATTAGGAAGGCATCTGCTGCCACTTTCCCCGGGTGCAGCTGGTGCGGGCAGAAGTGCAGTAGCTGCGCGTTGTCTGGGGAGGCAAACTGGTCTATCACAGGCCTGCCCCAGTGGTGGAAGAGTTGCTTCAATACCCTAGGGTTCAAGCGCCACTCGTGTGGGCGAAGGACTCTGCTCAGCCTGTCTGCTAAGCAGTTGTCCTGGCCTGGCAAGTATACCACTCACAGGAGCATGCTGATGCGCACTGCGAACGAGAGGAGGACCACCGTCTCCTGGCAGAGGGAATACAAGCCCACGCCCCCTTGCTTGTTGATATAAAACATGGCCACCTGGTTGTCCGACTGGATCAGCACAGGCTGGTGCCATAGGCGGTAGCAGAACGCTCGCAAGGCCAAGAAGACTGCCCTGAGTTTGAGGAGACTGATCTGCAGGGGCAACTCCTCCTGGGACCAGCTGCCTAGCATGCAGTGGTCCCCACAATGCGCCTCCCAACCAGGAGGGAGACATCTGTTCAGGGTCCTCTGCAGTTCAGGTGCCTGGAATGGTATTCCCGTCTGGAGGTGGTGCAGGTTTTATTTATTTATTTTATTTATTTATTTGTGTGCTTTTCTATACCGCCCCTTCCAGAGATCAGGGGCGGTTTATAGAGAACATGTTAAACATCAATTACATAGAATATTCTTGAGCACATAATAACTATTTTACAGAGAAAATATTAACTATTTTACATAGATTGAGCACATATTCATTATTTACAGAGAGTAGGACAAATATGCACATTGATAATAAACATATTAACTATTTACAACAGCCAAAACAGGACTGACTATAGTTCGGTGGAAGGAGTATAGCGGGGTTATCAGTGGGAAAGTGCAAGGGAGACTGGGACATGAGTTAGGTAGGGTAAACTTGTGTTAGGTGATTTGTGTACTCTTGTGACATCTGCTCGGGGGTGAGCTGTAAGTTGTAATAGTGCTGGGTGAAAAGGTATGTTTTAAGTTCCTTCCTGAAGGTTAGAAGGTCTTTAATCTCTCTTAGGTTGTTGCATGGTAGTTTGTTCCATTGATTGGGTGCATAATAAGAGAAGGCAGTATTGCTTGTTATCTGCTTTGTTTTTCTTACAGAGTCAGGGATTAGAAGCATGTTAAGGTTCACCCTTCTTCTCATTCTGTTTTCTGCAGGGGTCTGGATTAGGGTTGCTAGATGAGAAGGGGCTATTTCGTTAATGAGCTTGAATATAGTGACTAATGTTTTATATTGAATCCTACTGGCAACAGGTAGCCAGTGGAGAGCGTATAGAATTGGAGAGATGTGGTCGGATAGCTTTGCCACCAGGTGAAGGACTCCACCAGTTGGAAGGCGACTCTGACTCTGTCCCGTAGAATGAGGTGGGCTGGTACCGACCGACGTCGTTGTACCTCTCTTGCCAGTTGCCTAAGGCATTCTGTCCTTTCTCTTGGGAGGAGGGCCTTGACCTGTAGCGTATCCAAATGTGCCCCTATGAACTCCAGACTTTGGGTTAGGGCGAGGTGGGACTTGCGGTACTTGATGATGAACCCTAGGTGCTGCAGCAGAAATGTTGTATGCTCTGCGGCCTGCCTGATTTCTGAGGCTGTACCGCCTCTGATTAGCCAGTCGTCCAGATAGGGGAAGACAAAAGCTCTTTCCAGGCACAAGTGAGCGGCTACCATCACCAAGCACTTGGTAAAGACCCTTGGAGAGGAGGCCAGGCCGAAGGGCAGCACTCTGTACTGGTAGTGCTCTCCTCCCATCACGAACCGTAGGTACTGCCTGTGGGAAGGGTGGATCAAGATGTGAGTATATGCATCCTTTAGATCCAAGGAGCATAGCCAGACTCCCTGGTGGAGGTAAGGCAGCAGTGTTCCAAGGGAGAGCATTTTGAACTTCTCCCTCACCAGGTCTAGAGGTCTAGCATGGGCCTGAGGCCTCCTATTCTTTTGGGGACAAGGAAGTACCTTGAGTAGAAGCCCTTCCCCCACAGATGCTTGGATGCAGGTTCCACAGCATTGTCCCAGGGTCTGGTGAAGGAGAGGTCGCACTGGCTCTCCTGGAAAAAACCAGTGTGGTACTTGTTGTAAGTGGAGGAGGTATCCCTCCTTTACCACCTGCAGCACCCACTGGTCTGAGGTGACCTTGGCCCACTTGTTAGCAAATAGTGCCAGGCCCAGGGGAGGTCATGAACCGACCAGAGGGGAAGCCATATTAGACCTAGTCCTTAGTGGAACACCAGATCTAGTGCAAGAGATACGGGTGTTGGGGCCACTTGGCAATAGTGATCATAGCATGATCGCCTTTGATTTAATTAGTGGAGGAGGGATAGTAAGGAAATCCACAGTACTACCTTTTAACTTTCGAAAGGGAGACAGTGATAAAATGAGGAAAATAGTTAAGAAAAAACTA
The DNA here is from genome assembly GCA_033557465.1 of Ichthyophis bannanicus. Classification (NCBI taxonomy): domain Eukaryota; kingdom Metazoa; phylum Chordata; class Amphibia; order Gymnophiona; family Ichthyophiidae; genus Ichthyophis; species Ichthyophis bannanicus. The sequence continues at coordinate 279,314,421 of CM066044.1, read as the reverse complement.
AAAGGAGCAGTGGCAAAGGTTAAAGACTTACATCAAGCTTGGGTGTTCTTGAAAAATACTATCTTGGAAGCCCAGACCAGCTGTATTCCACGCTTTAAGAAAAGTGGAAGGAAGTCAAAAAAACTGCCAGCATGGTTTAAAGGTGAGGTCAGAGAGGCTGTTGATGCCAAAAAAGCATCTTTCAGGAAATGGAAAAAAGAGCCAAACGACGAAACCTGAAAACAGCACAAGCACTGGCAAGTCAAATGCAAGGCATTGATAAAGCAGGCAAAGGGAGAATTTGAGAAGGAGCTTGCTGTGTTAGCACAAACGCGAAATAAAGATTTTTTCAAGTACATTCATAGCAAAAAACCTGTGAGAGAGTCAGTTGGTCCATTAGATGATAGAGGAGTTAAAGGGGCACTAAGAGGTGACAAGGCAATAGCGGAGAGACTGAATGAATTATTTGCTTCGGTCTTTACTGAGGAAGATGTAGGGATGTTACCCATGACTGAAGTGGTATTTAAAGGTGTGGAAGAGTTGAAGGAAATATCAATACATCGGGAAGATGTATTACAACTATTAGATAAACTGAACAGTAGCAAATCACCTGGGCCGGATGGTCTACATCCAAGGGTGTTGAAAGAACTGAAATATGAGATTGCAGACCTGCTATTAGTAATCTGTGAACTATCATTAAAATCATCTGTAATACCTGAAGATTGGAGGATCGCCAATGTAACACCAATTTTTAAAAAGGGTTCCAGGGGTGATCAGGGAAGCTACAGACCGGTGAGCCTCATGTCAGTACCGGGAAAAATGGTAGAAACCATCATAAAGAATAAAATTACTCAGCATGTAGATAGTCATGGCCTAATGGGAGACAGCCAACATGGCTTTAGATAAGGAAGATCTTGTCTTACTAATCTGTTATGTTTTTTTGAAAGTGTAAATAAACAGGTGGACAATGGTGAGTCGGTTGATATAGTGTATTCTGACTTTTAGAAAGCCTTTGACAAGGTCCCTCATCAGAGACTTTTGGCAAAACTAAAGAGTCATGGGATAGGAGGCAGTGTACTACTGTGGATCAGGAACTGGTTAAAAGATAGAAAGCAGAGGGTTGGGTTAAATGGCCAATTTTCCCAATGGAGAAAGGTGAATAGTGGTGTACCCCAGGGATCTGTGCTGGGTCCGCTGCTTTTTGACATATTCATAAATGACCTGGAAAGTGGAATAACGAGTGAGGCTATCAAATTTGCAGATGACACAAAACTATTTAAAGTTGTTAAAACCCAAGAGGATTGTGGAAAATTGCAAGAGGATCTTGATAAACTGGAAGACTGGGCATCAAAATGGCAGATGAAATTTAATGTGGACAAGTGCAAAGTTATGCACCTAGGGAAGAACAACCCAAACTATGGTTACACGATGCAAGGTTCCACATTAGGAGCCACTGCCCAGGAAAAATATTTAGGCGTCATGTTAAAACCCTCGGCCCAGTGTGCAGCGGCGGCCAAGAGAGCAAATAGAATGCTAGGTATCATAAGGAAAGGAATGGAAAATAAAACAAAAGATATTATAATGCCTCTATATCGTTCCATGGTAAGACCGCACCTTGAATATTGTGTGCAATTCTGGTCGCCGTATCTTAAAAAGGATATAGCGTTATTAGAAAAGGTTCAGAGAAGAGCCACCAAAATGGTAAAGGGGATGGAAGGATACTCCTATGAAGAAAGGCTAAAAAGGTTAGGGCTCTTTAACCTGGATAAGAGACGGCTGAGGGGAGATATGATAGAAGTCTATAAATTAATGAACGGAGTGGAACGGGTAAACGTAGATCGATTGTTTGCGTTATCAGAATATAGAAAGACTATGAGACATGCAATGAAGCTACAGGGTAAACTATTTAAGACTAATAAAAAAAAATATTTTTTCACTCAACGTGTAATCAAACTCTGGAATTTGTTACCGGAGGATGTAGTAAAGGCTGTTAGTGTAGCTGGGTTTAAAAAAGGTTTGGACAAGTTCCTGGAAGAAAGGTCCATAAACCATTATTAAGAAGGAACCCAGGATATCAATGCTTGACCCAGTACAAGCATTGCGGAACCTGTGTCTTTTGGGGAAACTGCTAGGTACTGTGATGAGGAGAGTATGACTGAGCCCATGGAATTGGAAGAAAATCAGACATTTACCTTTAAAGAAAGAGACAGGCAAGGAATCAGTAGCTCTCAAACTGCAGGCAGAGGAAAAAAACACGCAGCTACTGAGGACAGGACACACCCAAGCTCTGCTAATCTAAGGGTTAGGCTTGGAAACTAATAAGGGACACCTGGGTGAAGGGGAGTGCACGGTAGTTCAGAGACACTCTTATAAACCCAGGGAAATATTGGAAGAGGGAGAGAACAGCCAGGGAGAGAGCAACAGGAACAGGAGTACCAGGACGAGGCAGCACACGCAGCAACACCCTGGAAAGGGAGATACAGGGAAGCAGCATGCTGGAAGGAAAGATACAGGAAACCAGCACTCGGGAGAGCTGACCAGGTTGAACACTGGAGAATTCAGTGGGGAGAGAAGCACCAGAGAAAGGCCCAGAGAGTTCACCGTGGAGGAGAACGTTGGAGACCTCTGGTAGAATCTCAGAGGTGAAAGCCCTAGTCAGAAGGAAAGCCAGGATTGCAGGGAAACTGCAATTGGTTTTAAAACTAGGAGAGCTGTGCCAGAGAGAAGTGCTGACAAGGGTCAGGCTGCACTGTCAACCGTTCCTGAACCAGCTAAAGAGCTGCAACTTCCAAAAAGGTGCGTGAATAAAAGGGTAGCCCAAAGTGCCGTGAGCCAGTTGGAGGCATTGTGTCATTTGATGCAAGAAAAGAATCTCCACGTTCCTGGTGGAAACCCTGTGCATAGGGAAAAGCCTCAGTGGAGAAACGTTCTGGAACTTTTAGAGAATATTAAGCCTGAAGTTTTTCATGCTGGCTTAAAGCCAGATTTATCGGACACAGGTCTTGAGGAAATGCAGATAGACTATTATGAATCTGATGAGGGGTCTGAAGATTCAGTAATGGATTGTTCTCTGTGCCAGAAGGCAGAATAAAAAGTTCTTGGATAAAAGAAGGAAAAAGTCTATAACCTGAATGTCCTAGAAGGCAGTATGAAAACAGGGAGAAATGGTTTAGCCAGGAATGCTAAAGAACCCTGTTGCTGAAGAGAGGATATTTCTTTTGGGTTTGAAGAGAAGAGAAACCTTGCTTGACTGCTGAATGGTTTGAAAACCAGCGACACATGTTAAAAAGCTACATACAGCAGTTTCATTGTTTTGTTTGGTATAAATGCCTATGGATTATTGTTTGGAGAGAGAATCCTGTTTGTTTTGCGTTGAGCCTTAATGCTCTTTAGAAAAAGAAATAAATTTCTGTGTTTTGCCTTGTAAACCCTCGGTCCCCACACTACTTGTTTTTTCTAAACAACACAACTACAAATCCCAGCAGCCCCGGCGCTGGATGAGGAAAAAACTCCTTAATTAAAGGACTAACAAGTGTAGCCCTAGGCTTTTAGGCTGTTGCCTGTGCCAGGGGCCTCCACAGTACGTATGACCTAGATTGGCCACTGTTGGAAACAGGATACTGGGCTTGATGGACCTTGGTCTGACCCAGTATGGCATATCTAATGTTCTTATGTTCTTATGCCCTGAGAGTCAAAAGTTCCCCCCTGGTTGGGCTGGAGCCAAGGCCTGGGGCTTCTGAGCTCCTTGGCCCTGCCTCTTAGGATGAGAACCTTGTTGCTGGCCCAAGAAGGGCTGGTATCGGTGACTCTGTTGAAAGTGTCCTGTTTTTCAGGGAAATAGGGGCCTTTTCCCCAAGGACTTCTTGCAGGGAAAGGAAGACTTCTTCTTTGAGAGCCTCTGGCTGGTCATTACTTCGGCTTTTATCTCGGCCACCTTGTTGGTCATGGGTTTGCCAAACAAGTTCTCATCGGTGCAGGGGATGTTGAGCAGCTTGTCTTGGACCCACTGCTTGAGGTCTGAGGACTGTAGCCAGGCTTGGAGTCGAGCCCCGAAGTTGGCTGCTGCTACTTGAGCCACTGACTCAAATCCATCATAGGCTGCCCGGGAGAGGAACTTTGAGCAGTTCTTGATCCCGGAGGTCAGAGCTTGGAACTGACTGAGAGGTTCCCTGGCCAGCCCCGCTGAGAACCCGGACAACTCATGAGTCAGAGTCTTCAGATACATGCCTACGTATAGCTCATAGGCCTGGATTCAAGCCCTGGTAGCACTTGTGCCCAAGGGTGTCGAGGGCTCTAGCGTTCCTGCCAGGGGAGACAGAAGAGTAAGTCTTCTGGCTTTTGAGTTTTTGCATGGTTGACTTGACAACCATGGAGTTATGTGGGAGTTGGGGCTTGTGGAACCCCGGCCCCTTCCTGATGCGGTATATGGCATCGAGGCATCGCCTGACTACCGGCACCTATGCCGGGGTCTCCCACATTCGCAGCAGTAGCCGCTCAAGAATCGGCTGAACTGCTACCGTGAGAGTTTCCTTAGGTAGAGACTTGAGGATCTCCAACTTCTCAGTGCGTGGGTCCTCCTTCGCTTCAATCTGCACCTAGACGGCTCTGGCCATATCCCTGACAAAGTTGTGGAAGGTCGCGTCCTCCGGAGAAGAATGGCGCCGGGGCACCGGAAAAGACAGGTCTGAGGGGACATCTTGGTGCCATCTGGTTTCCAGGGAGGTCTGGTCGTCAGTCTCCCACGCGGAGTTGAGGGAGGAAGACAAGTCAGAGGCCCCGTGACTCCTTGACTCGAGGCCTGCACTGAAGTGCTGAGGCCCTCCCGAAGATCTGAGATCCGAGTCTCGGAAACTGGTCATGGAGGACTGGATGCCTGAAGAACCGAAGCCGAGGCACTCGTAGCTCAGCTCGATGACCAGGGACTCCCCTGCAGTCGGGGGCCCGGTCGTCGAGGCAGATCATGCGGCTGAACCTGCCATCATTGCCTGCTGCATGGCCAGGATAACAGTGATGTTCTTCTCCATGGCTGCCATTCTGGATTCCAAGCCAGAAGGTTCTGCAGCTTTCAGTGCAAGTACCGAGGAACTTGGGCCTGGCACCAGCACTCTCGCAAGTGTATCCTCCATGAGGACTCTGCCTTGAGGACCCTTGCACGGTCTACACCGGCCGCGGCATCCTTCCTGAGGACCTTGGTGGGATGTTTCTCGGAGTCGCTCGAGTCCCTCCAGGCGATCTTACCGGGTTTCTCCAGTAGAACCTCGACAGACTTCAAGGATTTTTTCTTTTTCTACTCAAGGTCCAAGCTCCTTTTGGAGGAGCTGCTGCCACAGGACTCCAAGGACACTCGACCTTCTCAGGAAGTGCTGGGGTTGGAGCTCAACCAAGGAGAGGCTGGTGCTCAATAAATAAATAAATAAATGCTCAATAGTAATAGTGGTTCCAAGTCCGACCTGGGGAACAGTTTCTCCTGCAACTCCAACCTCTTCTTATTGGTCTTAGGTGACATGGCCTGGCACAGATCACAGGAGGTGCTATCATGGTCTGGTCCCAGGTAGTGTAGGCAGCAGTCATGGGTTTCAGTGATAGACATGGTTTGACTGCATTGGTAACATTTTTTGAACCCACCAAGAGACATGGTGGGGAAACACCCAATCGGGGTCAACGACCCCTGGGCAAAAAAGGGCGCGAACACCAGTCAAGGCAAGCCTCAATCAAAAAATGGGGAAAAGAGCCGAGAACAGAGCTAGGCCCGGCGCCAGCTCGAGGTGGAAAAAGGAAACGGTACGCAAACTGGAAGCAATAAATTTTTTAAGGATATAGCAAGGATTTTTTTCCGTGGAAACTGGACCAACATCCATTGAGCTCTGCGGAAAAAGATAGCTCCCTTGGGTGAGAAGGGGACAATGCATGCGTGGTAGCATGTCCCAAAGGCTGGGGAAATGCTCCGTGCGGGCTCAGTTGGCGCTGTCACCCATATGTGAGGACTGACTTCCTGCTTGTTCCTGGAAAAGACTAGATAGAACATGTGGTTTCTTTCTGCCATGATATTTCTCTGTTTCTATGCTTCTCCTTAATCCCGAGTAGCCCAGTGGTTAAAACACTGGCTTGGTAACCATGAGACTAGGGTTAGATTCCCATTAGCACTCCTTGTGGCCTTGGGCAAGTCACTTAATCCTCCATTGCCTTGGAAGAAAAGACTGGCAATCTACTTCCAGTCACCCAGCCAAGAAAACCTAGGAGTTGCTTGGGTTGCCAGGAGTCTGAACTAACTTGAAGGCACACAATGCAATGCATTTTTGCCTCAGATGCAACTTAGACTGTAAATCTACATGGTCAGGGAAAGAACATGAATTTCTAACTCATCTTGAAGTTGGATATGGAAAAGCAGGTAATCAGTCTCGGATCCATACTCATTTGCCAGCTGAAGCATATGCATTAGCTGAAGCCACTCAATGACGGGAAAGTTTAGGGCTGATTTATAGATTGACTGATTCTAGGCTGGATTACAGGAATTTATTGAACACAGGAATTTATTGAACACAGATTATATTGATTATGGCTGCTTATCTTTTTGACAAGCCTTAAAGAAAAATATCATATTTTGTTGGTTGTTTGAGAATTATACTGGCTGCCAACAGTGTTCAGGATCAAGTTCAAACCATTGATCCTAGTAGTTAATAGTTTGCTCCAGTTGAGCCATAGTTGATGATTTAGATGAATGGCTGCATGTGTATAACTCTATTCATGCATTATATTAATACTATTGCTGTCAAATAAGATTAAATTGGAAGAGCTTTCTCATGCTGGTCCCCTGTTCTGGATCTCTCTGCCATTTCAGCTCCAACTGCTGAAAGATCCGATGTCCTTTAGCCTTGACTCTCCTGTAAGGCTTGTGGAGTATCTTATACCACATGCCATTAATTTCCTTATATAATATTATCATGCAAAGCTGTTTCATTATTTTACAAATTTTGGCATCATACCTTTCTTAGGCTACTAAGGTCAGTTACAAGCAAAAAATAGAAAATAAAATATCATGAAGCAATAAAACAACACCTATTCAATACATATGAAAAACATTTAAGAAAAAAGAGACAACTTATATGATATTCCTTATATGAGTTTCTGTTTTATTGCTTTATGATATCATATTTTGTATTTTTTGCTCATATCTTAATTTAATGTAACTCACCCTGGGCTACAGCAAGGAAAGTGTGATGCCAAATAAGACTACCCATGTGATATGTGGGTAAACTTACGCATTTACAGTCTGTTAACTGCTGAGGGAAAGTTTGTTCTTGGATCAGCAGCTGTATAAATAAAGAAAAATCCAGAGTGAGCAGAGGTACATAAGAACATAAGATATGCCATACTGGGTCAGACCAAGGTCCATCAAGCCCAGTATCCTGTTTCCAGCAGTGGCCAATTTAGGTCGTAAGTACCTAGCAGTCTCCCCAAAAGACACAGGTTCCTCAATGCTTGTATTGGATCAAGCAGTAATAACCTGGGTCTTTTTTAATAATGGTTTATGGACCTTTCCTCCAGGAACTAGTCCAAACCTTTTTTAAACCCAGCTACACTAAAAGCTTTTACTACATCCTCCGGTAACAAATTCCAGAGTTTGATTACACGTTGAGTGACAAAATATTTTCTCTTATTAGTTTTAAATAGGTTACCCTGTAGCTTCATTGCATGTCCCCTAGTCTTTTTATATTCTGATCACGTAAACAATTGATCTGTGTTTATCCATTCCACTCCATTCATTAATTTATAGAGCTCTATCATATCTCTTTAAAGGCAAGGATCTGGACAAATCAAAACCAAGCTCCTACAGGCCTATTTCAAGTCTACCATTTATGGCAAAAATCCTAGAAAAGGCAGCTCAACTCCAGCTACAAAATAATGTAGACTGCTTTGCCCAGCTCGATCCGCATCAACATGTGTTTAGAATTGGTCACGGAATGGAAACCCTCCTCATGGCATTAACAGATAAACTTCTAAAAGGAATTGAAAAGCCTAACACTGGATTTATCCTAATTTTCCTTGACATAACAGCGGCATATGACTAATATCTCACACTTAGATTGCAAGAAATCAGCCTTAAAGACAAGGTTCTGTTATGGTTTAAGTCCTACCTTTCAAACCGAACCATCCAAGTAAAAATGGGCAATAACATGTCAAACCCATTCTATCAAAAGAAATGCATTCCCCAAGGTTCTGCGTTATCAGTGCTTCTTTTTAACCTATACATTCAACCTATTTGCAGCATAATCAAGAGTCATGGCATTTATTACAAACATATTGCGGACGATATTATGTTATACACTGTGATAAGGAAGCTTATCATAGCTCAGGAAGGAGCTATAGTAAAGGTGAAGTGACTCTGAACAAGCAACCTGTCAGTTCTGGTAGAAATAAGAAAACAGAATTTTTCTATAAAAGACTACCAGTCCCAGAATGCACCAGGTTTCCAACAGCCATTAGAGGAGCTGAAGTGGAGAAACGTGTGTTCAATAAGGAGGGCTATGAGGTAATCCCCAAGCACTCATCTCAAAGGGCAGGGCCTGATTCAGCACAGCTGCGCTGTGCTAGGGTGGAGCACTCAAAGCAGAATAAAGGTAGAGTTTATTCTACAGAGAATTATCCTCATCCTCAGAATCAGCTTGGAGATCCTCGTCTTGGAGATCCTCCGCTTGGACATCTTCATCTGGAGGATCATCAGAAGCAGAAGCCAGAGCGGACGGACAGAGAAGGCAAGAAAGAAGAGAAAAGCATTTGGGAGGTCTAGAGGAGTCCAGAGCAGTACGTATACTGGGAGACATTCAAAAGGCCAGCATACACCATTGGACTGGGGAAAACCAGAGGAGTGGTGCTGCAGGGCTAGGAATCTCCAGACGGTACCTGTGAGGGAGACGGCTGCACGTGGAAGGAACCCTAAGACCCGTGCCAGAAGGTATGTGAAGAGAGATCCAGTGTCCAGGGATCTGGATTGGAAGGCTGGACATAAGAACTGGACTACATACTGGCCAGGCTATTTAGAGAGGAACTCTAACAGCAATGGAAGCTCAGGTATGAACACTGATCTATGCCCTAGCTATACCCTTGAAAGACAGCAGGGAAACAAGTATTCTCCTGAGAGTGCTCCATTGAGAAATTCCTCTGTGCCAATCCATGATATAGAACCCATGATTGTTGAAGAAGGGGAAGCGGTCTGAGATACAGGCTGTGAATATATAGATTGCTCTCTGTATAAACTCCTTTGGTAATTTACTGTTACAAAGTACAACGACCATCACAAAGAAATACAAACTTGTTCTTTAATCTACTCAGAAAAGCTCCTGCGTAGGATTTTGAGCCATGCAGTAGAAATTAAGCCAGCTAAGGGGTTTCAGCTGGTTAACTGCTAGCAATTGAGCCTTACCTAATTGCTTGTGAGCTCTGATGGAATCACTTCTGAGTCTATGTGTGAAGATATAAGAAGTTAACCTGAAAAGAACAGTTTTTCCCTTCTTTGTGGGTTTTGCTTGTTGTTTGAAACACTGCTAAGAAAATATTAGCTAAAGCCTACAGAAAAGACCAGTTTGTTACCAACCAGGTCTTTATTCTTTTGCTTTGATTGCCTGACAAGTTCAACTGTTGTTTTCCTGATTTTGTTTTTCCAAGTTTAACACTGAAAGCAAGTATCCTGTTTTATGTGCTACCAAGCATATCTGTGTTGGGAGAAATAACCCCATAAATAAATATCTTATTGGCTTTACACTCAAGCACAACTAATTATTGTGAGCAGCTGTGTCTGGTGTGAATGGACTGCATTTCCCACAATCCCTTGCAAATCATATTGATATATGCACTTGCCAAGACTGTGAACATTCTCACCCAGGCAGCCGTCTGACAACACCCAAATCAACACCAAACAGAAAAGATAGAGGAATGTTTGAATAACATTATTACATGGTTGGCAGAACACAACCTTCAAATAAATTTGAAAAAAACAGAAATTCTATTCATTACAAAAGACAACTCCTTCACTGCACCAGAATCTATTACGATAAAACAAGCAAGCATCCAAGTTAAAAAAGAGATGAGATACTTGGGCATCACACTAGGAGTGGAGGAGTAGCCTAATGGTTAAAGCACTGGCTTGGGAACCCAGAGACCAGCATTCAGTTCCCTCTAGCACTCCTTGGGCAAGTCACTTAACCCTCCATTGCCTCATAAAAATCCAAGTTATCAATGTCCCTGTTTAATGTACATTACCATGGGAGGAGGAGTGGCCTAGTGGTTGGGGCAAGGTACTACAGGCCGGAAGGTCGGTGGTTCAAATCCCACTAGAGGACAGCAACCTTGGGCCAGAAGGACTGGGGTTTCTAGTCCCACAGGTGCTCCTTGTGGTCTTGGGCAAGCCACTTAACCCTCCATTGCCCATGTTCCCTGTAAGTATTAGTGTATGTGTCTCATATCCTCTCGTGTTAAATGTATCCCCCAACCGCTTTGACCCGGTGAAAAGCAGGATATAAATGCAGATAAATAAATAAATTACCAAGTTTAAGTTTCAATGTAAACCACTTTGATTGAAATGATAAAGCAGTTTCCTTATTTATTTATTTAACTGCACGCTTCTCCGGGCCAGTCCAGGGAAGGTTAGGTTCGGGCCAGTCCAGGGAAGGTTAGGTTAGGTTGTCAAGCCCCTTCAGCAGCTGAGGACATGAAGACATCAAGTTTTCTTGAGCGGTGAAGCCACTCCCCCTGAGGTCACCCAGCCAGTCTTTCAGTCCTCAGCAGCTGAAGAGGATCGATTTTAGCTCTCTCCCTCAAGTGTTTGATTTTTATTTTTATTTGTTGCAGTGCAAGTTGGCTCTAGCAGGGCTGATTTTATTTTGTAGTCCTAAGAAAATATTTTTCTTTAACAGTAATTACCAGCAGAGAGACGTTGGACTCTGGTTAAAACGACGGATTAAGGTAGAGCCTGCCTGATTTTTATCCGTCTCGGTCTCTCATAGCAGAGTGAACCTGGGAGCCCCAGTACTTCCTCTGCATTTGCCGTCACCGTGCTTCTCCTTGTTCCGCTAGCAGCGGAACAAAAACTGCAGCGATTCAGTCCTTTCTGACAGGCTGTGTGTGTGGCTAGAGCAGCGTTCGTTTTTTTCAACGGCGCGATTTGAGCAAACGGCTGTTTTTCCTGCTCTCTGCAGTAGCGCGGCACGTTGAAGGCTTTAGTTCTGTTTAGCTAATTAATTGAAGGTAATGGCAGAGAAAATGTCCCTGGAGTCAGAAAAGCCGTCTTTACCCGCAGAAAAGGTGGGAAAGGTGGCCATTTTAGGTTCGTCGGCTGTTTTAACGGCTGAACAGCAACGGCCTGCCAAAAGGAAGAATAAGTCTTCTAAGAACGTTTCGAGGCAGGAGAAGCCTGAGCAGCTTCTGCCAGAAGCAGAAGAGAGCATGTTGTCTTTCTTTTCTCCGGAGTTTATTTTGGCTATGCACAGAGCATTTTTGATAAGATCTTCTCATTCTGCTTCTGTGGAAACGTTTAAAGACTCTGCAACAGTTCCTATGGGTCTTTCTGTTTCAGAAGATCCTGGAGAGGGTCCCTCTCTACCTAAAGAGGTCATTAGGGATCCTTTGGACCCTTTTGCTCCACAGCTCTCTGTGCCTCTGGGTCAGGGAGAAACAGAATGTCTGTCGGCAGGAGGCTTGGACCTGGCTTTAGAAGAGCTTGAAGAGGGTGAAATTGCTCCAGGGGAGGATCCTAATATATTTCATGTTTTTCGCAAAGAAGAACTTTCAGCTCTTATTTCACATTCATTATCTGCTTTACACCTGTTGCTTCCCTCAGCATCTCAGGAACCTTTGGAGGATCCGTTATTGCAAGGGTTTAAAGCGGAACAACGCTCTTTCCCAATGCACAGGGTGATAAGGCAGATGATTGAATCTGAATGGGAGTGTCCGGAGGCTACACTCCATGGGAGCCGCGCTTTAGCTCGCCTTTACCCTATGCCGCAGGAGGAGAAGGATTTATTTTGCATGCCCAAGGTGGATGCGATAGTATCGGCAGTAACAAAGAAAACTACTATACCTGTAGAAGGAGCGGCCGCTCTTAAGGACTTGAAGGATCGAAAATTAGAGATTTTTCTTAAGCAAGCGTTCGATTCCAGCGCTTTAGCATTGCAAGCAGCTGTTTGTGGAGCATATGTATCTAGAGCGTCCATTCGGTGGCTCCAAGGAGATGTATCCGGGGATTCTGCTTCATTGCAGGGAGCAGAAAGTGCGAAATTAGAATCGGCCGCAGCTTATATGGCGGATGCCTTTTATGATCTGCTGCGGATTGCCGCCAAGACCATGGCATCTCTGGTCGCAGCCAGGCATTTTTTATGGTTGCGTAACTGGGCAGCAGATGTGTCTTCTAAGTCGCGACTTAGCAAATTACCCTACAAAGGAAAGTTGCTTTTTGGAGAGGCGTTAGAAAAGATTGTTAAGGATCTTGGTGATTCTAAAGGAGGGCGTTTGCCAGAGGATAGGCCAAAGCCCGGGCGAGGTGCCGGAGGTCTACGGGGTGCTGGTCGAGACGTCAGGAGATTTCGAGGGGCGCGTTTTGCTCCCTATTCCAGAGGTCGTGCGGGATTTCGCGGTCAGTCCTTTCGAGGAGCCAGAGGTTTCTGCAGATCTTACTTCACTGCTTCTCAATCCGCAGCTAAGAAACCACAATGAAGGTCTATTGGTCCAGGCGTTGGTGCCTGTAGGAGGACGCCTACAGGAGTTTTCAACAGCCTGGACCGCGATCACTGCAGACAAGTGGGTATTAGAGATAATTCAAAAGGGGTATGCGCTGGATTTCGCTTACCCTTTGTCGCCCGCTTTCGTACTGCCTCCCTCTGCGCGAGGGCTAAAGGAGAAGGTGGTAACGGACACGATATTTCGTCTCTTGCAGCTTCGGGCAATAGTCCCTGTGCCGCGAGACCAGTACGGTCACGGTCGATACTCGATCTATTTCGTGGTCCCCAAAAAGGAAGATTCTTTTCGACCAGTACTCGATCTCAGAGGCGTCAACCGTGCATTGCGGGTGCCTCACTTTCGCATGGAGACGCTGCGTACTGTGATTCGGGCAGTGCGTCCCGGAGAATTCCTCTCTTCAATAGATCTCACAGAGGCCTATCTTCACATTCCCATCAGGCCTTCTCATCAACAATTTTTGCGTTTTGCCCTTCCAATGGGTCATTTCTAGTTTCAAGTGTTGCCGTTCGGTCTTGCCACGGCTCCGCGGACCTTCACAAAGCTCATGGTAGTGGTAGCAGCTGCGCTGCGGAAGGAAGGTATCCGTGTTCATCCGTATCTCGACGATTGGCTTATCAGAGCCGATTCTCGTTTGGCCTCCATAGCGGCAACGGCTCGAGTTGTTCAGCTTTTGGAACACTAGGTTGGGTCATAAATCAGGCCAAAAGTCACTTACAACCAGTACGGCAGCTGACTTATCTAGGGGCCTTCTTCGACACGGCTCGAGGAGCAGTTTTCTTGCCCGAAATCAGAGTAAACAAGATTTTGCAACAGGTGCAGGCATTTTTAAAAATTCAGGCTCCATCGGCATGGACATACTTACAACTTTTGGGTTCCATGGCGGTGGCTTTGGTTCTGGTCCCGTGGGCCAGGACTCACATGCGGCCGTTACAACAGGCTTTGCTTTCCCGATGGTCACCGCAGCTTCATCCTCTGACACAGCGCCTGTTTTGTCCGGAACTGGTAAGAAAAAGTCTGGAGTGGTGGTTGAACCCTGTACATCTCAGAGCAGGCGTTCCTTTGCAGGAGCCCGTGTGGGTTTTAGTCACCACAGATGCCAGTCTAGCGGGCTGGGGAGCGCATTGTCAGTCACAAATAGCTCAAGGTTCTTGGTCTCTGGAGGAGACATCGTGGTCGATCAACATGCTAGAGCTACGCACTGCTCGGCTTGCTCTTCTGCACTTCGAACGTATTCTCACGGGGAATGCAGTCCGGTTGTTCTCCGACAATGCTGTTACAGTGGCATATATCAATCGGCAGGGGGGGACCAAGAGTTCCTCTCTTCTAAGCGAATGTCAGGAGTTGATGGCTTGGGCAGAGGGCCATCTTCTGGCGTTGTCGGCTGCCCATGTGGCTGGCAAAGAGAATGTTCAGGCCGATCTCAGTCGCACTATTCTCGATCCAGGAGAATGGGAGTTGAACGTAGCGGTTTATCACGAGCTGACCTTAAGGTGGGGACAACCGGTTATGGATCTAATGGCGACTTTCAACAATGCCAAGGCAAACCGGTTTTTCAGCAGACGCAGAGAACACATGTCAGAGGGGCTCAATGCTCTGGTTCAACCTTGGCCGGTGAACACTCTCTTGTATGTTTTCCCTCCGTGGCCGATGGTGAGTCGTGTTGTTCAACACATAGCGGGACACCGCGGTTCCATGATTCTGATTGCGCCGGATTGGCCTCGCCGTCCTTGGTATGCCGATCTAATTCGGCTCCTTATAGCTCCTCCTTGGCGTCTTCCGGTCCGGGTCAATCTGTTAAATCAGGGACCCGTACTCATGCCACAGGTGGATCGCTTCTTGCTTACGGCTTGGCTCTTGAGAGGGCTCGCTTAAGCCGCAAAGGTTATGCGAGCTCTGTAGTGGCTACCTTACTTAGATCTAGAAGGCCGGGGACATCCCTTGCGTATGTTCGGGTATGGCGGCTTTTCGAGGATTGGTGTGAACGGCGCGACATTCTTCCTCGTTCGGCAACCTTACCTCAATTGCTTTTGTTTCTCCAAGACGGATTGGATAAAGGTTTGGCGCTTAATACTCTTAAAGTTCAGGTGGCCGCATTAGCATGTTTTAGGGGATTGGTCCAAAACCGCCGGTTATCGTTGCATCCAGATGTGCAAAGATTTTTTAGAGCGGCTAAGATTCTTCGGCCTCCGCTGCGTAAGATAGTGCCTCCGTGGGATTTAAATATCGTTTTAGAGGCGTTATCAAAATCGCCTTTGGCGTCGGTTTCTTCGTGGCCTCCACGTGAGTGTTCATGGAAGACGGCTTTTCTGGTAGCCTTGTGTTCAGCGCGGAGAATTTCCGATTTACAGGCTTTATCTTGTCAGGAGCCTTATTTGCAATTTCTCCCTGAACGAGTATTACTACGTACGGTTCTTTCCTTTTTACCGAAAGTACTATCTGTTTTTCATGTTAATCAGTCTGTAGTTTTACCTACTTTTTCGGATTTATCAAGTTCTCCAATTGATCGAGCTCTCCGAAAACTGGATCTTGGTCGCGTCTTAAAGGCGTACCTTAAGATTTCTGAGCCTTTTCGAAGAACAGATAGATTGTTTGTACAGTATGCTGGGCCCAATAAAGGGCAGCCAGCTTCGAAGTCCACGATTGCTCGTTGGGTACGCTGTGCTATTATAGCAGCTTACCAAGCCGGAGGACGCTCTCCACCAATTGGACTGAAGGCTCATTCCACTAGAGCTCAAGCGGCGTCCTGGGCGGAATTTGCTTTTGTTCCTCCAGTAGATATCTGTAGAGCAGCGACGTGGTCTTCATTACATACATTTACGAAGCATTACCGCTTGGATGTTCAAGCCAGGGAAGATGCAAAAGTGGGGGCGTCGGCTCTTATTGCGGGGCTGGCGGGTCCCTCCCGAGTTTAGGTACTGCTCTGGTACTGCCCTAACCTTCCCTGGACTGGCCCGGAGAAGCGATAAGGAAAATGAAATTAGTTCTTACCTGCTAATTGTCTTTCCTTGAGCATTCTCCGGGCCAGTCCAGGGTCCCACCCTTTCGTTGTTTCATAGCGCAATGTATTCGTGTGAGGGGGGAGTATCGGGGCTTTTATGTTTCTTCTCATAGTTAAATGTGAATCGTTTAAATTTTAGGAAAAAAAAAAAAAGAAATTTTTATAAACTAAATTTTAAGAAGCACGAGTTGTTAGCTTCTTCTTTTTCTAAAGGACTATAGAACATGATCAGTTTGTATGGGTTAACCTTATGTTTTTCAGTTCTGTATTAGTTCGCTGCTTTGTCAAAAGGAAGACTGGCTGGGTGACCTCAGGGGGAGTGGCTTCACCGCTCAAGAAAACTTGATGTCTTCATGTCCTCAGCTGCTGAAGGGGATTGACAACCTAACCTAACCTTCCCTGGACTGGCTCGAACCTAACCTTCCCTGGACTGGCCCGGAGAATGCTCAAGGAAAGACAATTAGCAGGTAAGAACTAATTTCATTATATAAAACCCATTAAATAGATCATTGGCTTAATTTCACCAAGTATGTGAGCAACCTAACAAAAGCTATCTACACTAATCTAAAGATACTTCAACATTTAAGACCTCTCCTCTCCACAAGTGACTTCAGAACAGCAGTCCAGGCAATAATCTTCCCACACTTTGATTTCTGTAATGCCATATTAATGGGCCTTCCAAAGCAAAGCATCCGCCACCTTCAGCTGGCCCAAAATACAGTGGTTAGAGTAATCTCGCAAGTCCCAATCAAAGATCACATTACCCCAATATTAAAACATCTGCACTAGCTACCAATTGAGAGTAGAATAAAATTCAAAGTTATTCACACTATATTCAAATCCCTCCAAACTGAATCATCCACTTGCTTGAAAGCACTTATACTAGTCACCCCAGAAAACAGACGACAAAGAACCAGCAATAAAAATTCTCTTGAAGTACATGCTGAATTTAGAAGCTGCAACTCAACAATGTCAAAGAGAGCCTTCTCACTTTATGCCCCTCTCCTATGGAATTCACTTCCTGCCATCATAAGAGACACTAAGGAGCCTAAATCTTTCCGTAGACTTCTAAAAACATTTTTGTTCAAGGAAAACTTCAGCGAACTAATCACCTAGTTCAAAATCTCTCCAAGTAAAGCAACAGTCCTGCTCATGGTTTCAAGATGCTTTCAAGATCAGTGTATTCAATCAACATGCTTAGTTCCCTGTATATAGTTACTACTTCAGTCGGCAGATTGCTGTGTTAAGTTGTTTCTTCCCTTAATCCCCTTCACTCCTTGTTCACAATGTTACATGTTTTATTTTGTTAAATGTACTTTTTAATTTTATGAGTTCACTGTAAACCGCTTTGATTCACAAAAGGCGGTAAATAAGCACAAATTAATAAAACAAAATAAATAAAGGCACCATCTGCTTCAGCTCCATTGAAGTGCTCCATTCTAAAATAGCTTCCCCTTGTGTTGGTTCATGATTCCAGCTGCTCCATGAAGTAGTCATTTATTTCATCTATAAACTTTATCTTCCTAGCATATCCTTATGTGACTCTGACCCAGTTGATACTGAGGTAACTAAAATCACTCATTATTATTGTGTTGTAACTTTTCTTAGCTTCCCTGATATCTTTCAGCATTTCATCATGCATCTGTTCATTCTGGCCAGGTGGATGGTAGTACACCGCCCCTGCTATTGCCTTTTCCTTTTTACATGGAATTTCTATTCATAGAGATTCTACAGTGTATTCTGTTTTCTGCAAAACTTTTATCCTCTTTGATTCAACGCCCTCTATGACATATAGCACAACCCCTCCACCAATTTGATCTACCCTATCACTGCAATTTGTACCCAAGTATCACAGTGTCCCACTGGCTGTCCTCCTTCCACCAGTTCTCTGAGATGCAAATTATTTTTATTCAGTGCTATATATTCGCCCTCTCCTATCTTATTTTTTAGACTTCTAGCATTTGCATACAGGTATTTCAGAGATTGTATTTTATTCATATTAACAGTCAGCTGAAAGGGGTAACTGGAATCTTTCAACTCTGTCTGCTCTTTACTTAAAGGCATCTTTATTGGAACCTCTCTATCAGGATGCCCTAAATTCCCTGTTTTGCTAGTATTCTTCAAAGATGCATCCCTCCTATGAGCTCTCAGGTGACTGCAGACTTTCCCCTATTGTCTGGTTTAAAAGGTGCTCTCTCTCCTTTTTAAATGTTAATGACAGAAGCATGGTTCTACCCTGGTTAATTTGCAGTCCACCCTTTTGGAACAGCTCCCCCCCCTTCCCACAAAATATTGCCCAGTTCCTAACAAATCAAAAACCCTCTTCTTTGCACCATCGTCTCAGCCACGCATTGAGACTCTGGAATACTCCCTGCCTCTTGGGTTGTCTGCATGGAACGGGAAGAATTTCTAAGTAAGCTACCCTGGAAGTTCTGGATTTCAACTTTCTACCTAAAAGCCTAAATATGGCTTCCAAAACCTCTTTTCCACACTTTCCTATGTCATTGGTACCAACATGTACCATGACAGCAAGCTCCTCCTCAGCACTATCTAAAACGTTATCTAAGTGGTGCACCAGGCAAGCAAGTTATCAGACGATCCCCACATCTACTGGGCCGTCTAGATATCTACATGCCTAATGACCGAATTGCTAACTGTAACGTCCGCCCTAACCCTCCACTCATGGGCACATGACCCTTGAGACACCTCCTCAGTGCGAGAGGGTTTTACATCACTTGGAAGACAGGTCCTAGCTATAGGATCATTTCCTTCCACTCCAAGGTGATGCTCTCTTTTCACATGACCTCTCCTCAGCAACAGAGAGGCTGCCAGACTGTAGGTGGGACTTCTCTACTATGTCCCTGTAGGTCTTAGCTTCCCTGATATCTGTCTACCTCAACTCCTTCACTATTCTAGTTTCCAGAGATTGGACTCATTTCCTGAGAGCAAAGAGCTATTTGCACTTAGTATATCACCAACTGGGAGAAAATCATACATGTGACACTCGGTGCAAATGACTGGATAGCCCCTGTCTCACTGCTGGACTTCTATCTGAATCTTGGTTTAAAAGCTTTGTTTCCATAGCATCCCTCCCGTCCAGTCCAGACTCCCTTCCAGCACATGGAGACTGAGCATTCTAGCTTTTGGTGATAACATGGTGAATAAACAGGTAGACAAAGGTGAGCCAGTCGATATAGTGTATCTGGATTTTCAAAAAGCCTTTGACAAGATTCCTCATGACAGACTTTTGGCAAAGTTAAAAATTCATGGGATAGGAGGTAGTGTACTATTGTGGATCAGGAACTGGTTAAAAGATGGAAAGCAGAGAGTAGAGCTAAATGGCCAATTTTCCCAATGAAGAAAAGCGAATAGTGGAGTATCCCAGGGATCTGTGCGGGGTCCGCTGCTTTTTAACATATTCGTAATTGACCTAGAAATGGGAATAATGGGTTAGGTAGTCGAATTTGCGGATGACACAAAATTATTCAAAGTGGTTAAAACCCAAGAGGATTGTGAAAAATTGCAAGAGGATCTTGATAAAATGGAAGACTGGACGTTCAAATGGCAGATGAAATTTAATGTGGACAAGTGCAAAGTTATGCACCTAGGAAAGAACAACCCAAACTATGGTTACATGATGCAAGGTTCCACATTAGGAACCACCACCCAGGAAAAAGATTTAGACATTATCGTGGATAACATGTTGATACCCTTCGCCCATGTGCAGTGGTGGCCAAGAGAACAAACAGAAAGCACAGTTGCTTACCTGTAACAGGTGATCTCTGGGAACAGCAGGAATAAGTCTTCACATATGGGTACGTCGGTACCGACGGAGCCTGCGCGGGAACGCTCCCCAGCTTCCCAAAAAGGAAAGCTTTTGGGAGCATCCCACAGCGTCTGTGCGCTGCCTTCCCGCCTTTCCTAACCGCCTCTCCTCAGTTCGAGTTTTAAAGCTGAGACAAAAAGAGAGAGAGGAAAGGAAAGATAGATAGAGAGATACAACTCCTAGGGGAGGTGGGTGGGTTGTGAAGACTTATTCCTGCTGTTCCCAGAGATCACCTGTTACAGGTAAGTAACTGTGCTATCTCCAGGAACAAGCAGGAATGAGTCTTCACATATGGGGACTCCCTAGCTAAAGATGCCTGGAAGATCCCCAAGGTTATGAGACCCTGGGAAGGGCTCTACCTCCTCCTATGGATCTCAGGCATCCATCCAGGGAAGGAGGGTAGGAGTTGGTTAAGAATGGAACAGGTGTTTGAGAACAGCCTGACCAAACAAGGCATCCCGGCGGGAGTCCTTGTCCAAGCAGTAATGGGCTGTGAAGGTATGAACCGAGGCCCAGGTGGCCGCTCGACAGATCTGGTCGATGGACACAGAATTTAGATGAGCCATAGAGGCTGCCATGGCCCTCACATTATAAGCTGTGACATGGCTCTCCAGAGAAAGGTTCTTACTCTGGTAGGCGAAAGAAATACACTGAGCAATCCAATTGGACAGTGTTCTTTTAGAGACTGGAAGTCCCAGATGAGAGGGATCAAAAGCAACAAAGAGTTGGGAAGACTTTCTATGTTGCTGTGTCCTTTGCAAGTAAAAGGCAAGAGCTCTCTTACAATCCAGAGTATGAAGATTCCTCTCTGCACTTGATGCATGAGGAGCTGGAAAAAAGACAGGTAAATACACCTCTTGATTAAGATGAAAAGGTGAGACCACTTTAGGCATAAAGTGTGGATTGGTCCTAAGGACTACCTTATCATGATGGAACCTTGTATAAGGTGGATTAGCCACTAAGGCCTGCAGTTCACTGATGCGGCGAGCTGAGGTGACTGCAATGAGGAAAATAACCTTCCAGGAAAGAAATTTCAAGGAGGTGGTGGCTAAGGGTTCAAAAGGTGGCTTCATGAGCTGACCAAGAACCAAATTTAAGTCCCATGCCACCGGAGGAGGCCTAATGGGAGGTTTAGTTAAAGTTAGGCCTCTCATGAATCTTGCAATAAGAGGATGAGAGGAAATAGGTTGTCCATTGATAGGCTTAAGAGATGCTGCAATAGCACTCAAATGGACCCTTACCGAATTTGTTTTAAGGCCTGCATTGGAAAGATGCAGGAGATATTCCAACAGAGAATTCAAAGGTAGTGCTAGAGGGTCAAGACCCTTTTCAGTACAGCAAATGGAAAACCTTTTCCATTTAAAAGCATAGGAACGTCTAGTAGAAGGTTTTCTGGAAGCATGGAGGATATCCTTCACTTGCTGAGAAAGATTCCAGCCTTGAAGGTCTAGGCCTTCAGTAACCAAGCCCTGAGGTGAAGGGACTTGAGGTTTGGGTGCCACAAAGTCCCCTCCTCCTGGGACAGAAGGTCTGGAGCAGCTCCCAAGTCCAGAGAGGGGGCTTGGGAGAGATGCAGAAGTAGAGGGTACCACACTTGGCGTGGCCAGCGTGGAGCTATGAGGATCATAGATCCTTGATGCCTTTGGAGTTTGAACAGAGTCTTGGGAATCAAGGGAATGGGTGGAAAGGCATAGAGGAAGCCTTGACCCCAATGAAGGAGGAAGGCATCCTTGGCCTGAACTCCCTGACACGGAATTCTGGAACAGAACCGGGGAAGTTTGGCATTCCACGGACTTGCAAAGAGGTCTATATCCGGGGTTCCCCATTCTTGGAAGATTCTGAGTACCTCATCCATGTGCAGGGACCATTCGTGTGGAAGCAGAACTCGACTGAGTCTGTCTGCCCAAGAGTTTTGGATTCCTGGGAGGTATACTGCCAGGAGATGGATTTGATGCTCTCTGGCAAAGGCCCACAATCTTAAAGCTTCGTTGCAAAGCGACAGAGAGCCAGTTCCTCCTTGCTTGTTTATGTAAAACATGGCTACCTGATTGTCCGTATGAATGAGGACTGTCTTGTAGCTGAGTAGAGAATGAAAGACCTTGAGAGCTAGAAAAACTGCTAGAAGCTCCAAGTGGTTGATATGAAGAGAGGTCTCCTGTGGGGACCAAGTGCCTTGAGTGGAGAGGTCTTGTAGATGAGCTCCCCAACCTGTTTGGGAGGCATCTGTTGTGAGGGTTGCTTGGGGCAACAACTGTTGGAAGGGGGACCCCAGCAACAGATTTTGAGTGGACATCCACCATTGGAGAGACCAAAAGAGTCGTTTGGAGGTTGCTATTTGGTCTGAGAGAGCTCCTGATGCTTGAGTCCACTGGGTGGACAAAGTCTATTGAGCTGCTCTCATGCGTAGGCGAGCATAGGGTACCACATGCACTGTAGAAGCCATGTGGCCTAGCAGTTGTAGCATCTCCCGGGCAGTTAAGTGGCTCTTTGACTGAATCTGGGAGGCTAACTGCACTAGACGTTGGCAACGGGCCTGAGGAAGGTAGGCCCTTGCAGTGGTAGTATCCAACCAGGCCCCTATGAATTCTAGGGACTGAGTAGGGGTGAGCTGAGACTTTGGGAGGTTTACCACAAGTCCCAGATATTGCAGAATGCATCTTGTGCGGTCCAGGGAAATCTGGGCCTCTGACTGAGATGGAGCTCGGATGAGCCAGTCGTCCAGGTATGGGAATACAAATATTCCCAGAGTGCGTAGAAATGCAGCTACTGTTGCCATGCATTTGGTGAACACTCTTGGAGCAGAGGCCAGACCAAAAGGAAGCACCCTGTATTGATAATGTTTTCCTTGGAAAAGAAAACGGAGGAATCTTCTGTGAGATGGATGGATGAGGATATGTGTGTACGCATCCTTGAGATCTAGAGAACAAAGCAAATCCTGACTTTGAAGGTATGGAAGGAGAGTGCCCAGAGAAAGCATCTTGAACTTCTCCTTGCATAGAAATTTGTTCAATTCCTGGAGATCTAATATGGGTCTGTATCCCCCTGTCTTCTTTGGAATGAGAAAATAGGGGGAGTAAAACCCTGACCCTTGTTGAAGAAGAGGAACTTCTTCTATTGCCCCTTGGGCAAGAAGGGTAGCCACCTCCTGACCTAGAAGGTCGAGAAGAGATGTTGGAGAATTGAAGTGTCTCACCATGGTGTGGGGAGGAAGGTCTGAGAAATGAAGTTTGTAGCCCTCTCTTATGATGGAGAGGATCCACTGCTCTGATGTAATTTGCTCCCATCTGGGAGCAAAATGAGCTAACCTTCCTGGGATGGTGAGAGGCTCTGGCTGTTTTAGAGTCAGAAAGGCTAGGTTCTCTAGCATCAAGTCAAAAACCCTGAGGAGGTTGGGTCTGCTGAGTTGCAGCAGCCCCTGTAGACTTAGGCCTGGCTTGTTTAGGTTGCTGACGCTTAGTGGCAAAGTGACCTGTAGAAGATTGCTGGCCAGAAGCAGAAGGGAATCTGCCCTTTTTGAAAAAAGACTTATTGAAGGGTTTTTTCTTGGCAGGAATGGAGGTTGACTTTGAAAGTCTATCCAGAGCAGAATTTTCTGCATCCATTTGAGTGGCTTTTATTTGCCATTCTTTGCCAAACAGGTTTTCACCTGTACAGGGAAGATTTCCTAAGCCATCTTGAACCCAGGGTTCTAAATCAGAAGCTTGGAGCCAAGCAATTCTGCAAGCAGCTATGGCAATGCCCGAAGCTCTGCTGGCACCTTCAAAGGAGTCAAAGGCTGCCCTGTTGGAAAACTTTGAAATGTCTTGAGTATGCTTAAGCCAAATGAGTAATTCTTCCCTTTTATCCTCTGGAAGAAAAGGGAGGAAAGTGTGCAGCTTATGAGTAAATTAGACTTACCTGCTAATTGTTGTTCCTTAAGGAACTCTAGTCCAGTCCCGGAAAGATAGAGTTGTCAACCTCCACCAGCAGCTTTGGAGACTGAAAGATGTCATCGTCGTGATGTCACTGGTACAAATAGGCTCGCTCTGCCCCCTTTCACCAGCACCTATTGACAAAGCAGACTCAGCAGAGCAACAAATAAGTAGCTATTTCAAAAACGTATACAAAACAATTATGTAATTATGTACAGATAGAAATACTTCTTTAAGAAAAAAGATAGAGCCAGGGCGCGCCCTAAAACGGACGTGGAACGGAAGGGCGGTAGCCCGGTTCCTCTGAGAGCGCTTCCCATACCCACTGAACGGGAGGGATCCGGGACTGGACTAGAGTTCCTTAAGGAACAACAATTAGCAGGTAAGTCTAATTTACTCTTCCTTAGCGTCCCTCTAGTCCAGTCCCGGAAAGATAGAGGATGTAACAAAGCAGTAAATCTCAACGGGAGGGGCCCGAGAGCCCAGCCTGAAGGACGGCTGAACCAAAACAACTATCCCCGCGCGCCTGCACATCCAAGCGATAATGCCGAGCAAAGGAATGCAACGAGGACCAGGTCGCCGCCCTACAAATATCGGCCGCCGGCACTAGGCTGACTTCCGCCCACGAGGCTGCCTGCGCTCTCATGGAATGCGCCCGCAACCCTACCGGCACCGCTCTGCCTCTCAAAATGTAGGCCGAAGCAATCGCCTCCTTCAGCCACCGAGAAATGGAAGACTTTGCCGCCGCTTCTTCCCTTTCGCGGGCCTACGAACGCGACAAAAAGCCTGTCCGACTTCCGAAACGACGCCGTACGACCAAGATACCTCTTGAGCACTCTCCGCACATCCAACCGGTGCAAACGTCCACCTGCCTGAGCTCCCTGCTCCACCGAAAACACCGGGAGCGACACCACTTGATTAACATGAAAAGCGGACACCACCTTTGGCAAAAAAGGCGGGTACCGTACGCAAGACCACCTTGTCCGCAGAGAAAGTCAAAAAAGGCTCCCGGCAAGAGAGCGCTTGCAACTCGGAAATCCTCCTGGCGGAACATATCGCCACGAGAAACACCGTCTTGAGCGTCAAATCCTTGAGCGAAGCCCGTCCTAATGGCTCGAAGGGTTCCCCAACCAAGGCGTTCAGGACCAAATTAAGATCCCACGGAGGAAGAACAGTCCGCCTCGGCGGTCTGAGCAACAACACCGCCCGCAAGAACCGACGAATATCGCCATGCGCTGAGATTACCTGCCCTTGAATCTTTCCACGAAAACAGGAGAGAGCCGCCAACTGCACCCGCAAGGAGCTGGCCGAGAGGCCCTTATCCAATCCAGCCTGCAAAAAAGGAAAGAACATCGGACACCGAAGCTCGTAAGGGATTGAGAGAGAGATCGGAACACCAGTTCTCAAAGACACGCCAAACTCGGATATAAGCCAGGGAAGTCGACCTCCGACGCGACCGCAGGAGAGTGTCTATAACCGCCGCCAAGTATCCACGGGCCATCAACCGCGCCCGCTCAAGAGCCAAGCCGTAAGCGAGAACCGACCCACCTGAGGCATGCGCAAGGGACCCTGAAGCAACAGGTCCTCCCGAAGAGGTAACCTCCACGGAACGTCGGCCAACAGACGAACCAAATCCGCATACCACGGTCTCCTCGGCCAATCGGGCGCTATCAGGACCACCTGGCCCTTGTGTCGCTCGATGCGCTGAACCACCTTGCCAATCAGCGCCCAGGGAGGGAACACATACAGTAGGCCCCCCACCGGCCACGGCTGCGCCAAGGCATCCAGGCCCTCCGCCATCCACTCTTTCCGCCTGCTGAAGAATCTCTCCACCTTTGCCGACCGCAAGGTGGCCATGAGATCCATCACCGGAAGCCCCCAACGGCGCACAATCATCGCGAAAATGTCCGGGTGCAGAGCCCACTCCCCCGGATCCACGTGGCACCGACTCAGATAATCCGCCTCGATGTTGGCGACTCCGGCGACGTGCTGAGCCGACAGGGCCAGTAAATTCCTTTCCGCCCAAGCCAGCAGCACACTCGCCTCTTCCTCTAGGGCCGCACTGCCCGTGCCGCCCTGCCGATTTATATACGCCACCGTGGTCGCGTTGTCCGACAGCACGCGCACCGCCGCCTGCTGCAGTTTCTGCTGAAAAGCCAGAAGAGCCTGAAACACTGCGCACATTTCCAGACGGTTTATGGACCATAGACGTTCCTCCTTTGACCACGTTCCTTGCTCAAACGAGCCTTCGAGATGAGCCCCCCATCCTGCGAGACTCGCATCCGTCGTGAGCAACTGCCAGCACGGAGGCTCCAGGGGGACGCCCTGCGTCAGGCTGTCGGGATGCAACCACCAAAGTAGGCTGCCCTTCACCGCCGCCGGACAGGGCAGAGACTGCGACAACGCATCTCTCTGATGAGACCAGCGCCTGAGGAGAGCACTCTGCAACGGCCGCATGTGAGCTCTGGCCCACAACACTAAGTCTATTGTAGCCGCCATGGTCCCCAGTAACTGTAGGTACTGCCAAGCCGTCGGCGCTCGAAGCCCCAGAAACCGCCGCACCAGGTCGCGCAAGGCCTGCCCCCTTGAGCTGGGAAGAAAGACCCGACCTTGTCGAGTCTCGAAGCGCGCCCCCAGGTAATCTAGGCTCTGTGAGGGGGACAGCTGACTCTTTGCCCCGTTCACTACCCAACCGAGGCTCTCCAAGAACTCCACCACTCGAGCGGTGGCCCCCATGCTTTCCTCCCTGGACTTTGCCCGAATCAACCAGTCGTCCAGGTACGGGTGCACCAGGATCCCTTCTCTGCGCAGCGCGGCCGCTACAACCACCATAATCTTTGTGAATGTCCGAGGAGCCGTCGCCAGACCAAAAGGCAACGCCCGGAACTGAAAGTGTCCCATTGGTACAGCAAAGCGCAGAAAACGTTGATGCTCCCTCCGCACGGGAATGTAAAGATAAGCCTCCATCAGATCCAAGGACGTAAGAAATTCGCCCTCGCGAACGGCCGCAATGACGGAGTGCAACGTCTCCATGCGGAAGTGGGACACTCGGAGACAACGATTCACCCTCTTGAGATCGAGAATTGGCCGAAACGTATCTCCCTTTTTGGGGACCACGAAATAAATGGAGTATCGTCCTGCGCCGCACTGGTTGATCGGAATGGGTACGACTGCCCCGAGCCGTTGGAGACGTCTCAAGGTGTCCGCGACCGCTCAGCGCTTCCGAGGCGCCTTGCAGGGGGAACGAACAAAGGAATCTCGCACTGGACGCTGAAACTCTAGAGCATAGCCGTCCCGAATGACTTCTAAGACCCACCGGTCTGATGTAATCTGGACCCAGGCAGGGTAGAACTCCCGCAACCTGCCTCCCACGGGCACCTCCACTACCTGGGTCCGCCTCATCTCATTGTGATTTCTTGTTCGCACCGGAAGACTGGTAGGGACCAAAACCCCTGCCTGCCCCCCGAAACCCTCGAAAGGACTGACTCCACGCTGGAAACCTGCTCCGCTGCGATTGTTGAAAGCGAGATGTGCGAAACTTGCGAAAATCCCTCGAGAGGCCTCTAGATGCCGAACCTCCTCGAGTCTGTTTCGGTCTATCCTCAGAGAGACGCTCCCCTTTGGACTCCCCGAGGTCCTTAACCAACTTCTCAAGATCCTCTCCAAAGAGGAGCTTGCCCCGGAAGGGAAGCTTACTGAGCCGAGCCTTGGACGAACTAACCGCCGACCAGTTTCGGAGCCACAAAGAACGGCGAGCCGCGACTACAGAAGCCATACATTTAGCTAGGCCACGAATTAGATCATAATGAACATCAGACAGGTACGCAGTGCCAGACTCCAGCCGAGACGTATCCGCCATCTGGTCGTCTGAGAGGGAGCCCTGAAGACGTTGAGACCAGCGTAAACAGCCTCTCGCCACCCACGCCTCCGCTATGGAGGCCTGCAGGGAAAGGGCACTCATGTCGAACACCTGCTTCAGCAAGGTATCCAACCTCCTATCCTGGCCATCCTTCAATGCCGCCGCTCCTTCCACCGGAATGGTGGTCTTCTTCGTGACAGCAGCCACCGCGGCATCAACCCTTGGAGACCGAAATATCAACTTATCCTGTTCCGAGAGCGGGTACAAGCGGTCCAAAGCCCTGGTTCCGCGCAACGCCGACTCCGGCGCGTCCCATTCCTCCTGAATCATATTCCGAAAGACTCTATGGATAGGGAACACCCGCTGCGAGGTGCGCACAGCCTGCAACAGCGGATCCTCCAATGCCTCTTCTGAGGGTGCGGACCCCACAGGCATATTTAAAACTTTGAGTGTCTCGGAAATTAAGGCAGGGAGCTCCTCTCGCCGAAAAACACGGACCACCCTGTTCTGTTGCTCCTCCTCCAACAACTCACCATCTTCCAAGTCGTCATCCGAGACCTCATCATCAAGGTCCGGCATCCCCTGGTCCTCCTCTAGAAGGGCAGGCGACTGCGGTTCCAAATCATCCCGTCGCCTCTTGAGTAGCGTCATCTCCCCTTCCTGAAGACCGGCAGCTCGACTCCTTTTCCTGCTAGAAGGACCGGGAGACTGAACCCCCTTGTCCGTCTGCAGCAAGGCAAACGCCTTCTGCATCAAGGAGAGGAATTCGGAAGGGAGACCTGGAATCCCAGACCCCTGGGATCCTTCTGGCACCAAGGGAACACTGGAAGCGGAGGACGGACCCGCTACCGGTTCCGAAGCAGGCAAGGAAGGAGGGTCAGAACCCCTGCCATTCTGAGACGCGGTCTCGTGGTCCTGAGAACCTTCCCCCAAGGACTTCTCCATGCCCATGGCCTCTAAAGAGCATGTTTTACAAACGCCAGTGTCCAGAAGCTCCCCACGCCGCACCCCACAGACCAAGCAGCATGGTTTGGCAGGCATGGTAAGTAACAGCGCTTCAATGCCAGTAAAAGAGCCTTGCACAGAGCCTTGCACAGCCACAAGACAAGCTCCAATTTAAACGCGTTTTTTTTTGTTTTTTGTTTTTTTTACTTTTTGGCAGTGATCA
This sequence comes from Ichthyophis bannanicus, assembly GCA_033557465.1. NCBI lineage: Eukaryota > Metazoa > Chordata > Amphibia > Gymnophiona > Ichthyophiidae > Ichthyophis > Ichthyophis bannanicus. The sequence goes on along the minus strand of CM066044.1, from coordinate 279,285,951 downwards.
ATCAAGCAAGATGTAACTAGCTGCCCCCTAACCACCTTTTTTCAAAACGAAGCTGTTAAACCCTAAAAAAATGACTTTGAAAATGAAAAATGAAAAATTCAAAATGGCCGCCGCCACTTTTTCGGCGCGAAAAATCACGCGGCTAGGCCTCCCTGACTCCTAAGGAGCTGCCAAAACACCTCAACTAACCCCCAAATACCTCCCCCAGGTAAACCCCAAAGTCCAGAGTACTCACCAGACCTCGGGAGAGAGAGAAGAAGGGCAGCGCTGGACCCCTCAGAAGCACAGCTTTCAAAGCAGCATCAGCTCCTGGAGAGACTCAAAATCCTGTGGTAATAACCACTGCCTGCTGCTGGGAGCCTCTATATAGCCTTCTACCTGCTCCTCACCCTTCCAAGTGGGTTCGGGGGCAGGGAGGCAAAAGCAGGCACACTCCTGTGCTACTGCAATGCTTGTTTCAATGCTGAGGCAGGGAGGGGAGGGGGGAGGGGGAGGAGGGGGTTAGGGAGCAGAGAAAGGAGAAAAACAGTCTCAGCAGAACAGATCTCTATAGCAGCAGCAGGCACCCAAAGAGCCAGAAAATCTAAATTTAAAAACAAAAGATGAACTAAAGAAAAAGATTAAGCTCTGCTTATTTGTCCCTCTGAGCCCAGTCCTGGGCTCAGAACCTCCAAGCTGCTTGGAGACTGAAAGTAAGGGGGTGGAGCGAGCCTATTTGTACCAGTGACATCACGACGATGACATCTTTCAGTCTCCAAAGCTGCTGGTGGAGGTTGACAACTCTATCTTTCCGGGACTGGACTAGAGGGATGCTAAGGAACTGCAACTTCTTTTAGAAACATACCCATGTAAACACTATAGGAATTGATTCTGGCAATAAGCATACTGGCTTGGAAGATTTTCCTACCAAAAGCATCCAAGGTCCTGCATTCTCTTCCTGGAGGAGCAGAAGAGTGTCTCTTTGTACTCTTTATCCTCTTCATAGCTGACTGCACCACAATGGAATGGTGAGGAAGCTGTGTTTTATGAAACCCAGGACAAGGGGGGACATGATACATAGTGTCCAATCTGCGAGAATGAGGAGAGATAGAGAGAGGAGTCTCCCATAAGTCAATCATGTGTTCATAAAGAATCTCATGAATTGGTAAGGTGACTGCCTCTTTAGGAGCCTTAGAATAACCCAAAATATCTAATTTTTTTGCTCTAGGCTCTGATTTCAGAGGTTACTGAAATAGAAAGTCCTTTAGCTACTTCTCTTATGAAGTCTTGAAAGGACAAGTCCTCTGGAGGAGACATTCTTCTTTTTGGAGAAGAAGGCTCTTCAGGAAGGGCTATGGATACTTCAGCAGACTCCTCTGATGTATCAGAATCATCAGAAGAATCAAAGTATCGTCTGTCAGGGTGCTCTTCTAACGCTCGGTACGCGTATCGAGCGGTATCGACATCGGGTGTCATCGGTACCGGCTCGGTACCGATGAGCAGCCCTGGACAGGGAACCGCTGCAGTCGGTATCCTGGTTGATGCCGATGCAGTCGGTACCGGTACCGGCGCTGGTGCCGGTACCCGAGTCGATACTGACAACGGAGTTTGTTGTGGTATCAGCAGCGTCGCAGCTTGAATGAAGGCATTGATAGCCTGCTGCATGGACAGAACATTCTGATCCATCGACGCCATGAATGCCTGGAATTCGGTACCGGAAGGTTGTGCCGGTACCCCAGAGCATTCTAACAGGTGATCGGTCGAGGCCGTGCCACCGATGTCAACCTGTAACCCCATAGGTGGAGCTTTGGAAGCCAGAGCTTCCCGCCGGGGTTGTTTTGCCGGTGCAGGATCCTCGAGGGCAAGCTCGGAGGCATCTCGATGCTTAGAGGGAGATCTACCCTTCGAGGACCGGCTGGATTTATGTTTGGTTACCTGAGATCCATGGGAGGAAGAAGAAGCCCTGGAAGACGTCGATGCCACCGAAGCTGCATCAGTGGGAAACAGCACATGGAGCTTAGCTGCTCGGTTCTGTAAACCCCGTTTAGACATCAAAGAGCAGGACGGACAATCTGAAATGGAGTGTTCAGGACCCAAACATTTAAGACACCATTCATGGGTGTCTGTAACAGAAATAGTACCGCTGCACTTAGTGCATTTCTTAAAGCCGGAGGTTGGTTTTTCCATGAGGAAAAAGTTCTTGTGAGGCCTAAGGCCCAAAGAAGAAAATACACTTAAGTGAGAGAAAAAATATATAGTTTTTTTTTTTTTTTAAGAAAAGAAAGAAAAGACCGGCGGTACCGGTCTGGAGTCGGGGGAGGCAGACACGCGACCAAAGAAATAAAATAAAACAAAGAACTTCTTCAGCGGTGACAGGACTCGACCTGCTGGCTCCACGGCAAAGAAGAACTGAGGAGAGGCGGTTAGGAAAGGCGGGAAGGCAGCGCGCAGGCGCTGTGGGATGCTCCCAAAAGCTTTCCTTTTTGGGAAGCTGGGGAGCGTTCCCGCGCAGGCTCCGTCGGTACCGACGTACCCATATGTGAAGACTCATTCCTGCTTGTTCCTGGAGATTGCTAGTTATCATAAGGAAAGGAATGAAGAATAAAACAAAGGATATTATAATGCCTCCGCATCCTTCCATGGTGCAACCACATCTTAAATATTGTGTGCAATTCTGGTCACCGAATCTGAAAAAGGATATAGCAGAATTAGAAAAGGTACAGAGAAAATCCACCAAAATGGTAAAGGAGATGGAAGGATACACCTATGAGAAGTGGCTTAAAAGGTTAGGCTCTTCAACCTGGAAAAGAGACAGCTGAGGGGAGATATGATAGAGGTCTAATGAATGGAGTGGGTAAACGTAGATCAATTCTTTATGCCATCAGAAAGTAGAAAGACTAGGGGACATACAATGAGGCTACAGTATAGCCCGTTTAAGACGAATAAGAGAAAATATCAAACTCTGAAATTCGTTGCCGGAGAATGTAGTAAAAGCTGTTAATATAGCTGGGTTTAAAAAAGGTCTGGACAAGATCCTGGAGGAAAGGTCCATAAACCACTATTAAACTGGAGTGGAGGAGTGGCCTAGTGGTTGGGGCAAGGTACTTCAGGCTGGAAGGTCAGGGGTTCAAATCCCACTAGAGGACAGCAACCTTGGGCCAGAAGGACTAGGATTTCTAGTCCCACAGGTGCTCCTTGTGGTCTTGGGCAAGCCACTTAACCCTCCATAGCCCATGTTCTCTGTAAAATAGTTATCTCCAAGTTATAATGCCCTGTTCAATGTAATTTCAGTTTGTTCAATATAAACCACACTGATGCAGAATAGCACAGTATATAAGAGAATGTAAATAAATGAACAGGACCCAGGAAGTCCACTGCTTACTCCAGGATGAGCACTGTGGAACCTGTGTGCCTTTTTGGAAACCTACCGGGTATTTGTGACCAGGATTGGCCACTGTTGGAAAAAGGGTACTGGGCTTGATGGACCTTGGTCTGACCCAGTATGGCATTTCTTATGTTCTTAAGGAGCCTGTGCTGCTTTCAGAAAGCCAGTATCCTCAGTCTCCAGCAGATGGGACAGAACGCTGTGTAGTCTTGGCTACACTGAGGGAAACAGGAAGTTTTGGCTTTAGGGAAAGTAAAAAAAAAAAAAAAGAATAACAGAGCGCAGCAGTATTCTTTTGCTAAAGGATCTTTCTTGTTGTTACTGGGTGAGCAGCCTTTGTGGTGACCTGGTCTGCCCCGGGGGTACTGACACTGTTCAGTTGGCAGTAGGACCCCAGGAGGAGTAAGGGGCTGGATATCCAGGCTCCCTCTCTATTGCTGACCATTTGCTTGCTATCTCTGCACCCTAAAGTGGGTTCAGGGGAATGGACTTGCTGCCTCGGTAATTGTTAATTGTGCGTGCCCAGTGCGAGCAAAACTCCACGGTTGTTTTTGGCACTGAGAGTAACTGGTGAGTGCTTCCTTTCCTCTTGGTAACTGGGAGATACAGCTTGGTTGGGGCTGCATACGTCGGATCACCGGGAGGGGGAGGGCGAGAGAAATTCCTGCCTTTTAGCATGCCTTCCAGGAAGGCTGTCTGTGCAGCCTATGGCAGCAGATGCAGGCACTTGTCTGCCACAGGCTTTTGCAGGGCATATGAGGTGGAGGATCATGCAGCCAAAAGCTTTCTTCGGGGGTCCCTGGCTCTGGTGGGAGGGTCCCCATCTCCATTGGAGGCAACAGCTCAAATCGCGGCAGCATCATCCCAGGCCATGACTCCTGCAGTTTTGGCAGGAAACGTGGCCATCTTGTCAACAACTCAGGAGGACATTTTGCCTTCTGCGAGGGCTGCAGGCTCCAGATAGGACTCTCTTTCTACGGTGGGAGAGCTTTAAGGAAGTTCTCAGCTTCAGCTGGTTCTCCATTCTCCCCGGACTTTGTCCTTTTGCTCCACCAGGCATACTGCATCAAGCAGGGCCTGGTGGGGCCTCAGGAGACAGGGGCTGGTTTGGTGGCCCACAGCAAACAATCACTGGCAACTGCAGAGTTTGTGCCAGTCTTGTTAGATATTGCCCTGAACGAGCGGGAGTTTCGGGATGAGGACCAGGGCTCAGAGCGGTTGCTGGCTTCTGCAGGCCATTTAGAGGGTCCGTCGTGGCTGGCTGCAGAGGACACATCTTTGGAGCTTCAGGATGGAGCTCCACCTGCGGGGGATGACCCTAGTATTGTGAGGTCTTTCACAGAGAGGAGTTGATATCATTGATAACTCACTCCTTGGTGGCCCTGAATCTCTCCCAGAAAGCGCCTTCCACAGAACCTCCTTTGGAGGATCCACTGTTGCAGGTCATAAGGTTATCAGAAACCACTTTTCCGGTGCATGGAGCCCTTAAACAAATGATGAACTTGGAATGGGAGGTGGCCAAGTCCGGCCTGCAGAGTGGCAGGACTATGCAATGCCTCTACCCCATCTCTTCCAATGAACGGGAGATTTTGAGACTCACCTGGTGAGGGTGGTTATGAAGAAAACCACCATTCCCGTGGAAGGAGGTGCAGCTCTAAAAGATCCGCTGGACAAGAAGTTGGAAACTCTACTAAAACAGGCCTTTGAGGTTAACATCTTGATGTTGCAAGTCTCGGTATGCAATGCATATGTCGCCAGAGTATGATCTCAAGCCCTGTCGGGCCAGAGGCAGAGCTCACTTTGGATCTTCCCGAGGTTTTGCACTGGGAGTCTGGGGCAGCATACTTAGCAGATGTGTTCTACGACCTGCTATGGGCCTCGGCCAAGGGCATGGCCTAGGTGGTAGCGGCATAGCATTTGCTATGGTTGCATAACTGGTCTGAGGATGTTTCCTCGAAGCATCATCTGTGCAAGCTCCCCTTTATGGGTAAACTTTTATTTGGCAAGGCCCTGAACAAGTAGGCAAAGGCGCTAGGAGAGTCTAAGCTGGCTAGGTTGCCGGAGGACAAACTGAAGATGCCTAGGATAGCGCCAGCAGCAAGGGGTCAGGCCCAAAATTCCCATAGGTTTAGAGCTGTGCATTTTGCTCCCTACAAGGATAGCCCTTGCTCTCAAGGATAGCCCTTTCATGGAGACGGGGGGGGGGGGGGGAGTCAGGGATCCTACTCCGGACGCGGATCCGGCACTAAGAAAGCACAGTGAGATGAGCGGGGCTCAGGCAAGGGATACCCTTGCCTGGGTCCAAATCACCTCTGACAGTTGGGTATTGGAGGTCATTCGTGAGGAGTATGCTCTGGAATTTGCTTTCCCCCTCCTGGATGTCTTTCTTGTGTTGCCCTGCAGAGCGTCGGTGAACGCACAAGCCATTCAAGAAACCCTTCAGCGGCTGCTTCAATTACACATGGTGGTGCTGGTGCCTCTGGACCAGTGGTGCCATGGTCACTACTCGATATATCTTGTGGTGCCCAAAAAGGATGAGTCCTATTGGTCCACCCTCAACCTCAAGCATGTCAATTGAATGTTGCTCGTTCACTTTCGTATGGAGATCCTGCGGTCCATCACAGTGGCAGTGTATTGAGGAGAGTTCTTGAACTCTCTAGATCTAACAGAGTCCTATCTGCACATGCCTATTTGTCCAGAGCATCAAGGATATCTGCGTTTCACCATTCCTATGGATCATTACCAATTTCAGGACCTCCCGTTTGAGCTTGCAATGGCGCTGTGTACTTTCACAAGGATTATGATGGTGGTTGTGGCAGCCTTCTGGAGTCAGAGAGTGTTGATTCATCTGTATTTGGATGACTGGTTAATATGGGTGAAACTGCAGGAGGAAAGTGTGGTGGCCATGCAGCAGGTTCTGAAGACTCTCCGAAGGTTAGGCTAGGTGGTGAACTTCATCAAGAGCCACCTCATACAGACCTGGTGAGGCTCGCAGTGGACAGGCCATAGTGGCTCCCAACCTGGCCTAATCTTTTGTTGGAGGGCCCCTTTGTGATGTCTCAGGTGGATCAATTCTCAATTAAAACTTGGCTATTGGAAGGGCTCGCTTGAGTCAGAGAGGATATTGGTCGCTGGTCATTGCCATCTAGTTGAAGAATCGACGGAGGCTGATGTCTCTCGCCTATATTCACGTCTGGTGTGCCTTCGAAGCCTGGTGTGCAGAGCAACAGCTTTGTCCCTTGAAGGCTTCTATCCCAAACATCTTAGCTTTCTTACAAGCTGGATTGGATAAGGGCTTGGCCCTGAACTCCCTTTGGGTGCAAATTGCTGCCCAGGATTGTTACTGTGGTCGGGTGAAAGGGGTCTCTGTAACTGAATTCAAAAAAGCATGAGACAAACACAGAGGATCTCTAAAGGTAAAAAGTGGACTGTTGTAGTTGTTGTTATGGAAGGACAGACTAGAAAGGCCATGTGGTCTTTTTCTGTCATCATGTTTCTATGTTTCTATGTCTCATGCAGCAAGACAGGACAAGGAAAAGTACTACAATGACACTTGCAAGGAAATAGAAGCAGAAACTATTAGAGGAAGAACAAGATCGTCTTTCCTAAAGCTACGAGAGTTAAAGAAAAAGTTCCAGCCTTGAATTGGAATGTTACAAGATGCTCAAGGTTCTATGTTGAATGATGCTGAGAAGATCAAGAAAAGGTGGAAGGAATATACAGAGTTTTTATATGATAAAGATCAAGTGGACCAACAGCCGTTTCAACCTGTACCTTATGATCGGGAACCATTGGTGATGAAAGAAGAAGTTGAAGCAGCATTGAAAGCCTTATCAAAGAACAAAGCACCAGGCATTGATAGCATTCCCATAGAAGTATTGCAGCAATCTGATGCAGCTGTTACCGTACTCACAAGGCTCTGCCAAGAAATATGGAAGACAACATCATGGCCAACTGACTGGAAAAGATCTGTGTTTATACCAATACTAAAGAAAGGTGATCCAACTGACTGTGAAAATTATCGCACAATCGCTCTGATCCCACATGCCAGCAAGATTCTACTGAAGATTATTCAAAAGAGACTACAACCATACCTGGAACAAGAACTACCTGAAGTGCAAGCAGGGTTCAGGAAAGGGCGAGGAACGAGAGACATCATTGCGGATGTGAGATGGATCCTTGAAAAGACTAAAGAATACCAAAAGGATATCTATTTGTGCTTTATCGACTATAGCAAGGCTTTTGACTGTGTAAACCATGAGAAACTCTGGGCCACATTAAGAAGCATGGGTATACCAGAACACCTGATCGTTCTCTTGCGCAATCTGTACATTGATCAAGAAGCAACAGTTCGAACGGAACAAGAAGAAACAGAATGGTTTAAAATAAGCAAAGGTGTAAGACAAGGCTGCATACTTTCCCCCTACCTGTTTAATTTATATGCAGAACAAATCATCAGAGAAGCAGGATTGTATGAAGACAACAGAGGTGTGAAGATTGGTGGAAGACTCATCAACAACCTTCGCTGTGCTGATGATACCACATTACTGGCTGAAAGTGAAGATGATCTGAAACATTTGCTTCTCACAATCAAAGAACATAGTCTCAAAATGGGCCTGCACCTTAATGTAAAGAAGACAAAGATCATGACAACTGGCATAATCAACAGGTTCATCGTTGAAGGAGAAGAAATTGAAATTGTGAACAACTTTAACCTACTTGGATCAACTATCAATAAAGAAGCAACAAGCAGTCAAGAAATCAGACGATGCATTGCTCTTGGCAGAATGGCTATGAAAGACCTAGATAAGATTCTCAAGAGCAGAGATGTCTCTCTCCATACAAAGATTTGACTTGTTCAAGCCATGGTATTTTCAATAACATCATATGGATGTGAAAGCTGGACAGTGAAAAAGATAGACAGGAAGAAAATTGATGCCTTTGAATTATGGTGCTGGCGGCGAATACTGTGTATACCATGGACTGCCCGAAGAACAAACCAGTCGGTACTAGAGGAGATCAAACCTAAGCTTTCTTTAGAAGCTCAGATGACAAGACTTCGACTTTCATACTTTGTACACATCATGCGAAGAGAGAGATCATTAGAGAAAGACATTATGCTTGGCAAGATAGAAGGTCAACGCAAAAGAGGAAGGCCAGCAATGAGATGGGTCGATACAATAACAGCAGCCACGGGTACCAGTCTGTCAAGAATGAGCCGCCTGACTGAAGACCGAACATAATTTAGGATAGCTATCCAGAGGGTCATCATGAGTCGACTCCGACTTGACGGCACTTAACAACAACAACATGTCTCATTGGTGGCGCATCCCAATGTAGTACGCTTTTTCCGGGCGGTCAAGATCTTACGGTCACCCTTAAGGTCTTTACCCTCCTGATTCATTAAGTCAATGGAAGCTGCTCTTCATCTGACCAAATGTCTTTTCAATGATGGCACGTATGTTTCTGTGGACACTGTTATAGCATTCTTCTGCCCCATGTGTGGCACCACAATGGGGGGATCAGTAGCCAGAGCCTCAGTGGGTAAATATCACCTGTAGGGGCAGAGAGGACACATTAGGATATTGCCCCAGGGTATTTAATGTGAAGGGTAGCTCTGAGCTCTTTTGGCAAAGTGCTGCAGCAACTAGAATACAGAGCAGTCTCCTAGCATGTGCATGTCTAGGTGATGGAGACAGCAGCATAAGGCTTACCTAGCAGCCACCCATTGCTAATCTCCCCACTCTCAAACCTCTCATTAATGCCAGGGTGGGTGAGGATGGTAACTCATGGTCTTTTTCATAGCGATCTGCTCCGCTTGCCAAATTTCCGAGCTGTAGGCTCTGTCCTGTAAGGAGCCCTATCTTTTCATAGAAACATGACGGCAGAAATAGACCACATGGCCTATCTAGTCTTCCCTTCCATATGAACTACAATAGTCCCATTTTTACCTTTAGAGATCCTCTGTGTTGGTCCAATGCTTTTTTGAATTCAGATACTGTCCTCGTGTCCACCACTTACAATGGGAGACTATTCCACGCATCTACCACTCTTTCCATAAACAAATATTTCCACATATTACTCCTGAGTCTATCCCCTTTCATTCTAATGCTATGTCCCCTCATAGCAGAGTTTGCCTTCAATTGAAAGAGACCCTTCTGTGTATTTATGCCATAGAGATATTTAAATGTCTCTATCATATCGCCCATATCCCGCCTTTCCTCTAAAGTATACATATTAAGATCTTTAAGTCTGTCTTCATATGCTTCATAATGAAGACCACTAACCATTTTAGTAGCCACCCTCTGCACCGACTCCAACCTGCTTATATCCTTTTGAAGGTGCGGTCTCCAGAATTGCATACAATACTCCAAATGAGGCTCTTCTCTTTCCTCGGATGCTTCTACCTCCTCCACTTCCAAGGCTGCATAATGATTCTTCAATTCAAGGGCAAGAGGAGTTGGAGTGTTGATAGTGCAGGCTCTGGTGACTCGTGTCCAACCTTCTTCCTTCTGTAGCCTCCCATCTTCACCTCTGTCGGAGAGCTGGGATGTTTCAAAAAGCATCTCATCAATGTACTTCACCCTGTCTTGAATGCTTCTCAGCCTTGCCACCTCTTCCCTGAGCTCCTCCACTTTTTTCCTGAGAGCCTCAGCATGCAGGCACCCAGCACATGGAACCAGTCCTTCAACTGGCATTGTGATCTCTGTCTGGACAGAGGACAGAAGCTATAACGAGGGCAATAGCTTTAGCAATACGACTTTCCCCAGCCATTGTTTAGTTGATAGAGCTTTGGTATATGTTGAAGTAAAAGAGAGAGGCTTACCAAAGTCACCATCTATTCCTTAGCTGTCCTTGCTTTGCAATGGAGTCCTTCAGAAATGGCAAGGGACAAAGTGGTTTTGTGCATGGTACCATCCTTCCTGTCTACGGTGGTTTTGCTGTTCCATTTGAATTAGACCATAGTTTTGCGAGCCTTTCCCGAGGCAGATTGGCAGCTTCACCATCTGGATGTGAGCAGGATTTTGCACTGCTATGTGAAGTGGACAGCTCAGTTTCACAAGATTGATCGTCTCTTTGTCTTGTTTGGAGGCCCTGATAAGGGGGAAGCGGCATGCCAGATGGTTGAAGGAGACAATAGGTTCGGCCTATTTGTTGTGTGGGAGCCTATTCTGATGGGATTCCATACACATTCCACAAGGGCACAAGCAGCTTCAAGGGTAGAGTGTTGTCTTGTTCCACCAGTGGATATTTGCAGAGCAGTGACTTGGGCATTCGTGCCTCTTAATAAGTTGGACCTAGAAGCGTGTTTGGACTTACCATTTGGTACTCGGATGTTACAGGCTGGGCTTGCTGGTCCTGTCCATGTCTGAATACTGCTTGGGTATATCTCAGGAGTCTGGACTGGACTGAAGGGATGCTATAGAAGGTGAAATTAGACTTACCTGTTTTATTTTCTTTCCTTTAACTCTCCAGTCCAGTCCAGAACCTGCCATTCTTTGTAGTAGGGTGAAAAGCCTGGTTCAGATTGTCAGCATAAATTTGGATTTGTGAAGTTGTTCTCTGGTGTAGATGGAGGAGTCAGTTCCAGGACATCAGGATTTAGTTCTGTAGTGTGTTCAAGCCAGCGGCGGCCTTAGTCCTCGGGCCATCTGAAGTCACCACATGTTTCTTGAAGTAGGTTTGTAGATAGTGTGCATAGCTGTCCTAGGGACATAGTTTCTCTGGTTATCTAAGTTCGTTCTCTATCTGCTTTGATACTGGAATACTGGCTTGGTGGGAAGAGTGCAGGCTCCTTATACAGTGACAAGCCCAAAAGCTAGAATGCTCAGTCTCCATCTGCTGGAAGTGGAACAGAACCCAGGAGTCTGGACTGGAGGGACTAAAGGAAAGACAAATAGCAGGTAAGTCTAATTTCATAAGAACATAAGATATGCCATACTGGGTCAGACCAAGGTCCATCAAGCCCAGTATCCTGTTTCCATACGTACCTAGCAGTTTCCCCAAAAGACACAGGTTCCACAATGCTTGTACTGGGTAAAGCATTGATATCCTGGGTCCCTTTTTAATAATGGTTTATGGACCTTTCCTCCAGGAACTTGTCCAAACCTTTTTTAAACCCAGCTACACTAACAGCCTTTACTACATCCTCCGGTAACAAATTACAGAGTTCGATTACACGTTGAGTGAAAAAATATTTTCTTTTATTAGTCTTAAATACTTTACCCTTTAGCTTCATTGCCTTTCCCCTAGACTTTCTACATTCTGATAACGTAAACAATCGATGTACGTTTACCCGTTCCACTCTGTTCATTAATTTATAGACTTCTATCATATCTCCTCTCACCTGTCTCTTTTCCAGGTTAAAGAGCCCTGACCTTTTTAGCCTTTCATCATAGGAGTAACCTTCCATCCCCTTTACCATTTTGATGGCTCTTCTCTGAACCTTTTCTAATGACGCTATATCCTTTTTAAGATACGGTGACCAGAATTGCACACAATATTCAAGGTACGGTCTCACCATGGAACGATATAGAGGCATTATAATATCTTTTGTTTTATTTTCCATTCCTTTCCTTATGATACCTAGCATTCTATTTGCGCTCTTGGCTGCCGCTGCACACTGGGTGGAGGGTTTTAACATGTTATCCACAATGATGCCTAAATTTTTTTCCTGGGTGGTGGTTCCTAATGTGGAACCTTGCATCGTGTAACCATAGTTTGGGTTGTTCTTCCCTAGGTGCATAACATTGCACTTGTCCACATTAAATTTCATCTGCCATTTTGATGCCCAGTCTTCCAATTTATCAAGATCCTCTTGCAATTTTCCACAATCCTCTTGGGTTTTAACAACTTCAAATAGTTTTGTGTCATCTGCAAATTTAATAACCTCACTCGTTATTCCCTTTTCCAGGTCATTTATGAATATGTCAAAAAGCAGCGGACCCAGCACAGATCCCTGGGGTATACCACTATTCACCTTTCTCCATTGGGAAAATTGGTCATTTAGTCCTACCCTTTCTATCTTTTAACCAGTTCCTGATCCACAATAGTACACTGCCTCCTATCCCATGTCTCTTTAGTTTTGCCAAATGTTTCTGATGAGGGACCTTGACAAAGGCTTTCTGAAAGTCCAGATACATTATATCAATGGACTCACCTTTGTCCACCTGTTTATTCAAACCTTCAAAAAAACATAACAGATTAGTAAGACAAGATCTTCCTGGTCTAAAGCCATGTTGACTGTCTCTCATTAGGCCATGACTATCTATATGCTGAGTAATTTTGTTCTTTATGATGGTTTCTACTATTTTTCCCGGTACTGACGTGAGTCTCACCGGTCTGTAGTTTCCCGGATCACCCCTAGAACCCTTTTTAAAAATTGGCGTTACATTGGCGATCCTCCAATCTTCAGGTATTACAGATGATTTTAATGAAAATTCACTGATTACTAATAGCAGGTCTGCAATCTCATATTTCAGTTCTTTCAACACCCTTGGATGTATACCATCCGGTCCAGGTGATTTGCTACTCTTCAGTTTATCTAATAGTTGTAATACATCTTCCCAATGTATCGATATTTCCTTCAATTCGTCCGCACCTTTAAATACCACTTCATTCATGGGTAGCATTCCTACATCTTCCTCAGTAAAGACCGAAGCAAAGAATTCATTCAATCTCTCCGCTATCGCCTTATCGCCTCTTAGTGCCCCTTTAACCCCTCTTTCATCTAATGGACCAACTGACTCACAGGTTTTTTGCTATGAATGTACTTGTAAAAGTCTTTATTTCATGTTTTTGCTTCTGCAGCAAGCTTCTTCTCAAATTCTCCCTTTGCCTTCCTTATCAGTGCCTTGCATTTGACTTGCCAGTGCTTGTGCTGTTTCTAGGTTTCGTCGTTTGGCTCTTTTTTTCCATTTCCTGAAAGATGCTTTTTTGGCAGCAACAGCCTCTCTGACCTCACCTTTAAACCATGCTGGCAGTTTTTTGGACTTCCTTCCACGTTTCTTAAAGCGTGGAATACAGCTGGTCTGGGCTTCCAAGATAGTATTTTTTAACAACACCCAAGCTTGATGTAAGTCTTTAACCTTTGCAACTGCTCCTTTTAGTTTTTCCTTAACTATTTTCCTCATGTTATCATAGTCTCCCTTTCGAAAGTTAAAAGGTAGTACTGTGGATTTCCTTACTATCCCTCCTCCACTAATTAAATCAAAGGCGATCATGCTATGATCACTATTGCCAAGTGGCCCCAACACCCTTATCTCTTGCACTAGTTCTGGTGTTCCACTAAGGACTAGGTCTAATATGGCTTCCCTTCTGGTCAGTTCATGAACCAGCTGCTCCAAGAAGCAGTCATTTATTTCATCTAGGAACTTTATCTCCCTAGCATGTCCTGCCGTGACACTGACCCAGTCGATACCGGGGGTAATTGAAATCACCCATTATTATTACTGCGCTGTAACTTTTTGTTAGCTTCCTTGATTTCTTTGAGCATTTCATCATCCATTTGTTCATTTTGGCCAGGCGGTCGATAGTACACCCTCACTGCCATCGCCTTCCCCTTTTTACATGGAATTTTAATCCATAGAGATTCTACAGCAAATTTTGTTTCCTGCAAAACTTTAATCCTTTCTGACTCAATGCCCTTTCTAACATAGAGTGCAACCCCTCCACCAATTTGATCAGCTCTATCATTACGATATTGTTTGTACCCAGGTATCACAGTGTCCCACTGGTTGTCCTCCTTCCACCATGTCTCTGATATTCCAATAATATCTAACCTCTCATTTAGTGCTATATATTCTAACTCTCCCATCTTATTTTTTAGCCTTCTAGCATTTGCATACAAGCATTTAGAGACTGTATTTTATTCATATTAATCTTGCTATTGGTAGGCATGGGTAATTTGGGATCTTTAAGCTCTGTCTGCTCCATACTCGAGGGCATTTGGGCTACTTTACTCTTTTTTTGGAACCTCTCTGCTTTTGGTAGTATCCTTCAAGGATACATTCTTCCGAACCATGCGCTCTTGGGCGACTGTCGACTTTCCCCTATTATCTAGTTTAAAAGCTGCTTTATCTCCTTTTTAAAGGTTAATTTCACCCTAACCTTTTAAGCTGTTCAGTTATTTAATGTTACTAGGGGAATAGGGATGCTTGAACCAATACAAGTATACTTAATGGGCCCAATATTCATCAGCATTTACACGGTTTGCAGACTTGCAAACCATGTAAATGCCCTTCCGCAGGATATTCAGTGGCACTAATATGGTTAGTGCTGCTGAATATCCGTGACTACCAGCTCTACATAACCAGATGTTAACTGCTTAGCATCGGGGTGTGATGGATGTGTTCCGGGGCGGAGCGGAGATGATACTGATCGCTAACCGGGCAATTGCATTTTGAGCCGCTAACCAGTTAGCGATATTCTGTGATAGCCAGGCACATGAAACCCTGCCCTAACTTTCACCACATATCGGTAATTGGGTAGCGGCTCAATATTGCCACTGCCTGGTTAGCAATCGGCTTATGCGACAAACCCGGATATTCAATGTCAGGGTTGGATATGACCCCAGCATTGAATATCCAGGTGTTCAGCACCAGCAGCTAGCCACGTTAGAAGCGCTAGCTGCCAGTGCTGAATATTTGGCTCAATAAGTTTAAGGGACTTTGTTTAATGTTCACCTCAAGAAGAACTCCTAGGCCTTGATTGATTTATTTCTAAGGTCTAATAACTTGCTGATGGAGATAACCAGCTAAACATGAAAGAAAATAAGATCACACCTTTCCCCCTAATAGGTTTAAGAGCTTATAAATCAGATATTATGCCTGGGGTGTGTGGGAGGGAAGGAAAGTAACATTAACTGAAAGCTAGCTTGTTAACACAATGCCCTAACCGACGTTTCATTTAACTGAAAGCTGACTTGTTATAGGAGGAGATAACACTTACAAAGGTTTTAACTCAGACCTCAAGACGTTCCTGTTTGACTGTTCTTTTGGAATCTCCATTGGATAGGGGTGTTCGGGTGGCAGCAGCCAGCTTGGAAATCATCCTTTTGTTTGAATTTCTACCCACTTGTCAGTCTTTGAATGGTGTTCCTCCTATGCCTCTATGTAAGTAATCTTTCCTATTAGCTGTCCTGTTCTTTAGATGTAAGATTTTAATGTAATATGCTGTGATCTATATTTAGTATTTTACTCTGTAAACCACTCTGTGGAACAGTCACAGCCATACCTTAACTAGCTGCACCTCAGGAGGGACCGCCAAAACCTATTGAAAGGGATTATGTGCTCCCACTGGAGCTATGGGGGTGACATAAGCATGCTGAAACTACTGCTACTAATACTGCTACCACTGAACATTTGTATAGTGCTACAAGGCATACGCAGCGCTACACAGACACATGTAAAATATGGTCCCGGCTTACAATCTAGTCAAAACAGACAACACAGTAGCTGTAGACATGGGATACAGCTAGGGGGAATGGTAAGGAAACACAAAGGAGACCGAAAGCTGCAGCGAAGAGGTGAATTTTCAGCCTGGATTTGAAAAAATTCAGAGAAGGAGCCTGACGTACAGACTCACGTAATTTGTTCCAGGCATAAGGAGCAGCAAGGTGAAAGGAGTGAATTCTGGAGTTAGCAGTAGAAAAGAAGGACACAGATAGAAGCGATTTGTCATAAGAGCGGAATTCCTGAGGAAGGGCGTAGGGAAAGATAAGAGAGGAAAGGTAGTGGGGAGCTGCAGAGTGAATGCATTTATAGGTCAGCAGGAGAAGTTTGAACTGGATGTGGAAATGGATAGGCAGGCAATAAACAGGGAGGAGTGGCCTAGTGGTTGGGGCAAGTTACCTCAGGCTGGAATGTCAGAGGTTCAAATCCCACTAGAGGACAGCAACCTTGGGCCGGAAGGACTGGGGTTTCTAGTCCCACAGGTGCTCCTTGTGGTCTTGGGCAAGCCACTTAACCCTCCATTGCCCATGTTCCCTGTAAACAGTTATCTCCAAGTTACAGTATAATTCCCTGTTCAATGTAATTTCAGTTTATGCAATGTAAACCACCTTGATATCATGAAAGGCAGTATATAAGAAATGTTAAATAAAAATAAAATAAAAAATAAAGTGACTTCAGAAGAGGGATAATATGAGCATGATGAGGCTGGCAGAAGATTAGCCACACAGTGGAGTGTTGAACAGATTGAAGGGGAGAGAGATGATTCAGAGGGAGACCATCAAGGAGTAGGTTACAGTAGTCTAGACAGAAGGTGACTAAGGAGTGGATAAGTGTATTCAGAATGGAATGGGTAAATTTTGTTGATGTTTTAGAGAAAGAAACAGCAGCTTTTAGCTATCAGTTGGATGTGTGTGGAGAAGGAGAGAGATGAGTCAAAAACGACTCCAAGGTTGCAAGATGAGACAGGAAGGAGTATAGAGTTATCCATGGAGAGAGAGAAAGGAGGAAGGGGAGAGAAGAGGTGAGAAGGGTTTAGGGAGAAAAATAAGTACCTCAGTTATGACCATGTTCAATTTCAAGCGGCGGAGAGACATCCAAGCAGTAATGTCCGAAAGGCAGGCAGAGATATCAGGTGTAGAGAGGCAGATCTGGGAGCAGTCAGTATAAAGATGGTACTGAAAATCATTGCACCAAGGGACTGGTTACTCCAGGTACAAAAAAACAGATTGTGAACCATTTGGGGACAAGGGAACATAAGAACATAAGATATGCCATACTGGGTCAGACCAAGGTCCATCAAGCCCAGTATTCTGTTTCCAACAGTGGCCAGGAACTTGTCCAAACCTAACAGCTTTTACTACATCCTCCGGTAACGAATTCCAAAGTTTGATTACACATTGAGTAAAAAACTATTTTCTCTTATTAGTCTTCAGTAGTTTACCCTGCAGCTTCATTGCATGTCCCCTAGTCTTTCTATATTCTGATGACGCAAACAATTGATCTACGTTTACCCGTTCCACTCCATTCATTAATTTATAGACTTCTATCATATCTCCCCTCAGCTGTCTCTTTTCCAGGTTGAAGAGCCCTAACCTTTTTAGCCTCTCTTCATAGGGGTATCCTTATATCTCTTTTACCATTTTGGTGGCTCTTCTCTGTACCTTTTCTAATAACGCTATATCCTTTTTAAGATATGGTGACTAGAATTACACACAATATTCAAAATGCGGTCGCACCATGGAACAATACAGAGGTATTATAATATCCTTTGTTTTATTTTCCATTCCTTTCCTTATAATACCTAGCATTCTATTTGCTCTCTTGGCTGCCACTGCACACTGGGCGGAGGATTTTAACGTTATCCATGATGACGCCTAAATTTTCTGAAAGTCCAGATACACTATAGCAACTGACTCACCTTTGTCTATCTGTTTATTCACACCTTCAAAAAAACAACAGAGTAGTAAGATAAGATCTTTCTTATCTAAAGCCACGCTGGCTGTCTCCCATTAAGCCATGACTGTCTACATTGTCATAAGGTAGCGCCATCAGAACCCATGGAAGTAGGGGATTGTGAGCAAAATGTAAGGGAAACTGACAGCTCAGGTTCACACATGGGGGAAGGTTGCTATGAGCAACAGATGAAAACAAAGCCACGTGGTGTTAGGGAACGCCCGAACAGAAAGGGAGCACAGAATTCATTAGAAAATGAATAGCACCTGCATGGGGGCGGAGCCCAGGCTAACACCAATTTGAACGTACTTAAAAATCACTTACCGGGAGGTAGAGAGAGAACTGAAGGAGAAAGTAGAACGGAGAGAGAAGTAGTAGGAACTACAAGGGCTGTAGTTGGAACTACGCGAGAACCGTTAGGAACTGCTGAGCTTGAGAGCAGTGTCCGTGGAGCTGTGAGGACGGAGCCAAGGGGATTATCCAGAGTACATGAGGTTGGTGATTCTCAGAGAAGCTGTTGGGAACAGCAGTGCACAGCCTCTAAGTATTCCCAGGAGCGTTGCTGTGAGGCAAGCAGAGAAGGCAGTCCAACAGCCAAGGCTTTAAGATATAAATTACCTAACACCAGAAATGCAGAAGGGGAAAACTTTTACCCTGAAGCGCATTTGAATGAGTCAGAGAAACACCGTAGAAAAGGGGCTTCCAAGCAGAGCTCTGCTTATCCGAGAGAGCAGGAAACAGCAGTGCCTAAAGGTAGACGTATTTACCCTAATAAGAGAGGTTTGCAATACCCTGACTTTCTATGAACGTACCAAGAGCTCTGTAGTTCTCAGGAACCCAACTACAGGAAATACGGTCGTTACCCACGGGCCACTGGTATAGTGGGGGAGGAGAGTGTTTTAACTCCCCGACAAGAACCTTATAACTTTAACGGCAATTGGGAGCCAGAAGTTTACTCTGATGAAGAGGAGATGCAGATTGAACCTCTTGAGGAATCTTTAGAGGAAAATGAGATGGACTGCACGTACACATTATCTGATTGTATAGCATCTCTATGTTAAAGGCAGCCAGAACTGTTTATGAGAAGAAACAGGTGCCAGAGTTCCGTGAGTAAAAGGAACTGTTTTCTGTTACTTTTTGTGCATGGTTTAATGCTGAAGAAAGCTAAGTTGTGTTGAAAGTATTTTTCTTTAATTGTGTTATCAGACGAAGGGTCTGACCTGCTTTAAGTTCCACTGTTATGAATCCACCCCGGACGGGGAATAAAGCCTGAGTTTAAACCTTACCCTCTGCTTCAACTACACTTCTTTGGCTAACGGTGAAAACTACAGGATCCAGAAGGCCTTGCTAAAGCCTTCATAGGAGCTCTAGCCATAAAAATACTGCCCCATCAAACGACCCAAGCCCTTTTTAGCCTCTGGGTACGTTAGTGGGTGACATGAGTGGCGTCGTCTAGAGGATTTTTTTTTAACTGTGGAAAAAAAAAAAGGACACTTTTGAAGAAAAAATACTGCTGTACCGGAGGACCCATAAGAAGCAAGCACACAGGACAGGCCAGACGCTGATTGAGGACCTTTCTTGCCAAAGCCTGAATCTACGCAGATCCTACGGTAACGGATACCTAGGGCACTAGCGTAGGTGGATAAAAGGGCAAGAAAGAGGGCGTTCCTGTGGTGCAGGAAAGGGGTGAAGAAGTGTAAAAAGTACCGCACTTGGTGTTTTTCTTTCTCTTCTTTTCTCCGCAGGGTCACAGCAAGAAGATGGAGGCCCAGGACATAATGAGCTGGATGCAACACCAGTGGGACAAACAACTGGAGTTAGCACGGCACATGCAAGAGCAAACAGCAAAAACTGATCATGGAGCAGCAGAGGCCACTTCTGGAGACCATGAGGGCATTTTTGGAAAAGTCACCGGGACATGGGACTGAGAACCCCTACGTAGTTCCAGGGGTAGGACTTAATGCGAGTCATGCGTTTACTTTGGGACAGTTAAGTCCACAGGACAACATTGATGATTTTATTGATGCCTTTGAACGAATAGGGGGGGGCATTGAAATGGCCACGAGAGCAGTGGGCTACCCGCTTTGCTGTATCTCTCACCGGGGAAGCTCTCTCTGCTTATAAAGCAATGCCTGCCATCCTTGCTACTGACTACGAGGAGATAAAAAGGGCAGTTAAGGATAGGTTGGGCCATTGAGAGGCGCCGTCGGTCAGCCCCGAGGCAAGCAGAAAGCCAGATCCGCTTAAAATGCATACACGGAGCATTTTCCTGTTATCCTTCACAGAGGTTATCTATACGTGCTGTAGATAGAGAACCCACATTACAGGTAGCCATAATCCCTACATTGCCTAGAGATGTCATTTTAGGCAGGGACTGGCCACCCTTTCTCAAGGGTCTGGCGATAGGAATGAATACCCGGACCGGCCTAATATCTACCCGATCGCAGGCAGGGACCTCAGGGGAAGGAAGGATAGCATCTGAGGATCCCGGGGAGCCTGAGGGGGAGGAAGAACCCCAAGAGGAGGAAATAGATGGGGGTGGATTAGGCATTCTGCCCACACATGATGAACTAATACACGAGCCGGTTAAGGAAGGCAGGAAGGCGAAAGCCAAAAAACGCCAAGAGAGGCGTCAAAGGACCCGGGGGAGGGCCGAGTTGGAAGCTGGGGCAGGGTTACCTTGGGTACCTGCCGAGGTGGTGAGTAAGTTCCCCTCATTTCCAGCAGAACAGCGGGCTGACCCAGCTCTAAAGAGAGCTTTCGAATGGGCCAGGGAAATTCGGCCTACCCTACCCAGGTTTTTCCTGGAAAAGGAAATCCTATATAGGGAAAGTACTGACCCGTATTCCGGAGCGATAAGGAAACAATTGGTCGTACCAATGACATTTAAAGCCACAGTACTAAGGTTGGCACACGACCACCCCATAGGCAGTCATAAGGGAGTCCAAGGCACCCTGGACCAAATATTGTTTCGATTCTATTGGCCAGGGGTCTTTAAAGAGACTAAACAATACTGCGAGGCTTGTCCAACTTGTCAGAGGGTCACAGCTTTAAAGCCGAAAGCTGTACCGATGGTATCCACACCCACCATAGCAGTACCTATGGAACGCATAGGTATGGATATCGTAGGACCCCTAATCCATACGCCCAGAGGATTTCAGTATTTATTGGTGGTAGTAGACCACGCAACTAGATTCCCATGGGCTATTCCCTTAAGGAGTACATCGGCCAGAGTAATAGCCCAAGAGCTGGTAAAGCTCTTTTGTGAAGTGGGTTTTCCCAGGGAGGTATTGACTGACCAAGGGAGCAATTTCTTATCAAAACACTTAGCAACGGTGTGGGAAGCCTTTGGCATAAGGCACATAAAGACTGCAGCCTATCATCCTCAAACAAATGGACTTGTTGAGAGGATGAATCAGTCTTTGAAACAGATGTTTCGGAGGGGTTTAAAGAAGGGAGAGATGGGTGAATGGGATACCCTACTCCCATTTGCAGTTTATGCATGTCAAGAACGCATACAGACGTCATTAAAAGCGTCCCCAAATGAGCTTATGTTTGGCAGGGCCCCTAGGGGAATTTTAGACATTCTCCATGAACAGTGGGTGGAGCCAGACTCGCAGGAAGTTGGGGTGCCTCAATTCCTTAAAAACTTGAGGGAACGCTTAGAAAGAACTGCAAACGCCTCAAGAGAAAATTTGCAGGCCAGCAAAGAAAAGCAAAAACGGTACTATGACAGGAGCACAAGAGAAAGGCACCTGAGCATAGGGGATAAAGTCCTTGTCCAAGTAGCGGACCCGGGACCCAAGTTTGAGGCCCAGTGGAAGGGACCATGTACAGTAATAAAGAAAGTAGGTCCGGGGGGGCGGAGCCTGATGTCCAGCGGGTTAGACGCTTTGCGCTGAAGCTCCCGAGGGGCCTACTCAGAATCCTGACTTAATACCTACATTAACTTACTATTTTGCTCCGAACTTACCGGGGTGCCTCGGGGGGGATGGCGGCCCATAAACCAGCGCGCTTAGACTTCGGATCTCCCTCTTCTTCACACGGAAAACGTTCCAAGACAGAGCTGCCTTCCCCACAAAAGATGGTGCCATTTCGGGATAACCCCGAAATGCAACAGGAGATCTTGGAGGAAATACGTGGTGTGAAGGAACTGGTGCAGTCCAACGGAGAAGCGCTCCGAGCCATGAGAGAAGATTTTGGTGTGCTTCAGGATCGACTTGAAGGTCTTTCATTACGGCAGGACAATATGGCGGGGGTCCTCGACTCGCACGCGGTGCGCTTGGTGAAACTGGATGAGGCTGAGCGTCAGATACAGAATCTACAAAAAGAGTTAGAGGATGGCAATAATCGAGCCCGTCGCAACAATGTAAGGCTCATTGGTGTACCGGAGGGCGCGGAAGCAGGAGATATGAGAGAATTCCTGGTCAAAACTCTTCCCTCCTTGCTGAAGATTACTTTTCACAGAGATCTGGAAATAGATCGAGCACATCGTGTTCCTGCCAGCATGGCGCTCAATCGGACGACCCCCCGGCCCATCATTTTTCGTCTACTGAGGTATCAGCAAGTTGAGCAAATTCTAAATGCTGCCCGGGCGAATCGTCATTTGGAGTTTGAAAATCATAAAGTCTCCTTCTTCCCTGACTTGGCTAAGCCCACAGTTGACCGTCGGAAGAGACTCCTTGCTTTTCGACCTAGACTTCAACAGTTACAGGCTCGCTTCGGCATTTTATATCCTGCGAAGCTCAGAGTGACTCTCCATAACCAAACTCGTACCTTCGAAGATCCTGATCTGCTAGCAACATTTCTAGCTTCCAAAGAAGCAGACCAGATGCGCTAATCCAACAGTTTGGATGGAATCCGCTGGAACTGTCCGCCATTTTGAATGGCCCGCTGCGGTGATCGCTGCCTGAAACGGAGACTGCCTGGACTTTTCTTTCTCTCTATATATACCTTATTGGTCTCCTTTCTTTCTACGATGAGATCCTTGGTTAGTTTCGGAGCCCGTATAGCTCTGTAGGATTTATGTTTCAATTCAGGCCTTCTCTGGGGTTTCTCCCCGCAGACATCAGGCCGCCAGTAATTTCTGGGGTTTTGCTTCTTCTCTAAGGCACTTCGGTGCTTATTTTGTTATATGGGGCGCTTCATGGTTTTCCTTAGTTTAATTTCTATCATGTTGTTTCTGCAGTCATTTACTGGTACTATGAGCGACATTGTGTACCTCTGTGCGCTATTATGTTTCTTTTTCAGATTGTTTAACTATTTTGTATGGCTTTATGTAAGTTATCATTACTGACTGTAAAAGGCATCAATAGTCTATTCCAAAGAAGGACAATCCTTAGCTCTCTTAATCATGATTATTCTGAGTTAGTGTTTCTTCAGGAGGCCCATTTACTGGGCATAGCTATTTCCTATCTCCTTCATTACGAAACACTGGAACTTGGCTCCCATCTGAGCCTCAATGATTGGTGGAATTATGTCCATTTTTCCTGTAATTATGAGCAACTATCTTGTATGTCAATCTCTTCCACTTAAGCCTTTCACTACTTGTTTAAAAGGAAGGTGTTCCATGATTATGTTCTAACTGCTACATGCTCTCATTTGATTGTTTAATTTTGTATACATTTCTGCCACAGGATCAGCCTGTATCCTCAATACCATTTCTGCTTGTTTACTGTACAATAACTGTTGTGTGTAAGCGCTTATGTGATGACTCTTATTAGCTTAGAGAAGAAGCATAGGGGTGGGGGGTAATTGGGGTTGTTTTCCTTATTGTATGTGTGTATTTGTATCTTTTGGTGTGTTGTTACTTTTGTTTGTTGTAAAATGAAAATAAACGTTTTAAAAAAAAAAGAAAGTAGGTCCTGTGACATACAAGGTGGAGAATGAGAGGGGATGTCAGCAGGTGTACCACTTGAACGTTCTAAAACCTTGGAAGGAGAGATTGGCCACAGTCAGCTTGGCATATGTAAGGCAGCGAGACAGAACCCAAGAGATGATTACGTGCTGTCCGGTTAGTCATCCAGCAGCCCGTAATATTTTAAGGGGGGGGATCTGTCATAAGGTAGCGCCATCAGAACCCATGGAAGTAGGGGATTGTGAGCAAAATGTAAGGGAAACTGACAGCTCAGGTTCACACATGGGGGAAGGTTGCTATGAGCAACAGATGAAAACAAAGCCACGTGGTGTTAGGGAACGCCCGAACAGAAAGGGAGCACAGAATTCATTAGAAAATGAAGAGTACCTGCATGGGCGCGGAGCCCAGGCTAACACCAATTTGAACGTACTTAAAAATCACTTACCGGGAGGTAGAGAGAGAACTGAAGGAGAAAGTAGAACGGAGAGAGAAGTAGTAGGAACTACAAGGGCTGTAGTTGGAACTACGCGAGAACCGTTAGGAACTGCTGAGCTTGAGAGCAGTGTCCGTGGAGCTGTGAGGACGGAGCCAAGGGGATTATCCAGAGTACATGAGGTTGGTGATTCTCAGAGAAGCTGTTGGGAACAGCAGTGCACAGCCTCTCAATATTCCCAGGAGCGTTGCTGTGAGGCAAGCAGAGAAGGCAGTCCAACAGCCAAGGCTTTAAGATATAAATTACCTAACACCAGAAATGCAGAAGGGGAAAACCTTTACCCTGAAGCGCATTTGAATGAGTCAGAGAAACACCATAGAAAAGGGGCTTCCAAGCAGAGCTGTGCTTATCCGAGAGAGCAGGAAACAGCAGTGCCTAAAGGTAGGCGTATTTACCCTAATAAGAGAGGTTTGCAATACCCTGACTTTCTATGCACGTACCAAGAGCTCTGTAGTTCTCAGGAACCCAACTACAGGAAATACGGTAGTTACCCACGGGCCACTGGTATAGTGGGGGAGGAGAGTGTTTTAACTCCCCGACAAGAACCTTATAACTTTAACGGCAATTGGGAGCCAGAAGTTTACTCTGATTAAGAGGAAATGCAGATTGAACCTCTTGAGGAATCTTTAGAGGAAAATGAGATGGACTGCACGTACACATTATCTGATTGTATAACATCTCTATGTTAAAGGCAGCCAGAACTGTTTATGAGAAGAAACAGGTGCCAGACTTCCGTGAGTAAAAGGAACTGTTTTCTGTTACTTTTTGTGCATGGTTTAATGCTGAAGAAAGCTAAGTTGTGTTGAAAGTATTTTTCTTTAATTGTGTTATCAGACGAAGGGTCTGACCTGCTTTAAGTTCCACTGTTATGAATCCACCCCGGACGGGGAATAAAGCCTGAGTTTAAACCTTACTCTCTGCTTCAACTACACTTCTTTGGATAACCGTGAAAACTACAGGATCCAGAAGGCCTTGCTAAAGCCTTCATAGGAGCTCTAGCCATAAAAATACTGCCCCATCAAACGACCCAAGCCCTTTTTAGCCTCTGGGTACGTTAGTGGGTGACAACATGTTCAGTAATTTTGTTCTTTATTATGGTTTCTACCATTTTTTCTGGTACTGATGTCAGGCTTACTGGTCTGTAGTTTCCCGGATCACCCCTGGAACCCTTTTTAAAAATCGTCGTTACATTGGCCATCTTCCAATCTTCAGGTATTACAGATGATTTTAATGATAGTTCACAGATTATTAATAGCAGGTCTGCATTCTCAATTTCAGTTCTTTCAATACCCTTGGATGTATACTATCCGGTCCAGGTGATTTGCTACTCTTCAGTTTATCAAATAGTTGTAATACATCTTCCTGGTGTATTGAAATTTCTTTCAATGCTTCCGCAGTATCACTTGAATATCACTTCATTCATGGGTAACATTCCTACATCTTCCTCAGTAAAGACCGAAGCAAAAATTCATTCAGTCTCTCCGCTATGACCTTGTCCCCTCTTAGTGCCCCTTTTACTCCTCTAGGTGTACTAGGTGAAAGGAGCTCTTTGTTCTCGGGGAATGAGTCCGATCTCTGGAAGCTGGAGTAGCAGACTTGGAGGAGATAAGGAATGAGGTCCGCTACCTTCACACCAGGCAGGCATGTTACCAGGCAATTCTTACATCCACCAGCCACTCAGCTATCTACATGCCTAATGATTGAATCACCAACTATAACGGCTGTCCTAACCCTTTTCTCATGGGCACATGGCCCTGGAGAAACTTCCTCGGTGCGAGAGAGGTTTTTTTAAATATAACTTCCATCTTTATTGAATTTTTTCATCAATACAACACATAAACAATCTCCTCCCTCAATATATGGCTTAAACATAGCCATAAACAATCATAAACACATCCCCATTACTGACCCGTCAACGTTGCTTGTCTCCCTTCCCCTCCCTCTCTCCTCCCCCTTCCCTCCCCTCCCACCCCCTTACCTCGCGCCTTTTAACCCTTACCATGTGAGCATCATAAATCCAAACATGAAAACACCCCTTTATACACTTTTCAAATCTATCCTTTTGTTACATATATCTCGACCATGCTTCCCTCTATTCCTAACTATTTCAAAAACGAATTGCTCAAATTCAAAGGATACTAAGATTAATTAAGGAAAAGGGTCTCAGAATGAATGAGGAAGGGTCTAATCAGGCTACAATATACTGTAAGCCTGAGGACTCACAATCCCCTTCTTTACATCAAGGACCCATATATTCCTTATTCTGAGGTAAAATAAACTTGTAGATGCAGGCTCTATTTCATTCTGCAATGACACAGTTCAATACGCCAACAGAACAAGGCTGTGTGGAAAATTAAGCTATAAGGAGAATCCCGACTCTTTAACCAAATAGTAAGAGTCAAATAACTTATCTGAAGAAACGGTTGAAGTCAGGATGTGCCTCCCAGCTCCCAACGCAAATTCTAAGCGCTGATGCGTTTCACCGCCGATGCGGCTTCTTCGGGGGAGTTCAGCGTGCAGCATGCAGCGACTGGTCAGCTTAGCACATGCTAAAAACCAAAGTACAAAAATCAGTATCGTGCTTGCTCACGATAGCTGCCCCGCGTGGCCACACAAAGTGTGGAGAGTGTAGCATATGTAACATGACTTTGGAACTCACAGAATTTTCTTACCAGGGGCTGACATACATCTTAAGGAAGCAGACTGACTGTACGTCCACATACGTAGTATATGCTATCCAATGCCCTTGTCAATTGCTTTATATAGGTAAAACTATTCGACCATTACGAATCAGAATTAATGAACATCGAAGTCGCTTGCATTGCAAGAAGTTGGAAGCACCTCTTGTGGCTCACTGCCTATCTTTTCATCACCAATTTGACCAATTTCGTTGCTTTTGTATTGATCAAGTATTAGCTGGTTTTGCAGGCAAGACACGGGATCAAAGTTTGTTAATCTGTGAACAACGCTGGATATATCGACTGCAGTCCACTCACCCAGGGTGCCTTAATTCTCATATAGATTGGGTGGTGTGTGTTTGAAGATCTTATAGGGACAGCAGTATATGCCGTTTCGTTTGTGTAATGAAAGTTTGTGAATGCTTCTGCATTCGTTATTATAGTATTGATGAGTCTTGGTAGTTTCTACATAGCCAGTATTTTTGGCATTGCTGATTGGTAAAATGATTACAGCTTGAGCCACATTGCTATAAGAAAGAACTCCACTTTGGTAACCACGCATGCGTAGCATTTTTTGCTTCAGTTGAGCTTAGAGAGATGAGCTCCAAGGTATGTCCCTGTGGCAGATATTTGGTGTGGGCTTTTTACTATACAAAATGTCCAAAATTTGAATGTGAGCAAGCACGATACTGATTTTTGTACTTTGGTTTTTAGCATGTGTTAAGCAGACCAGTCGCTGCATGCTGCACGCTGAACTCCCCCGAAGAAGCCGCATCGGCGGTGAAACGCATCAGCGCTTAGAATTTGAGTTGGGAGCTGGGAGGCACATCCTGACTTCAACCGTTTCTTCAGATAAGTCATTTGACTCTTACTATTTGGTTAAAGAGTCGGGATTCTCCTTATAGCTTAGACCCTTCCTCATTCATTCTGAGACCCTTTTCCTTAATTAATCTTAGTATCCTTTGAATTTGAGCAATTCGTTTTTGAAATAGTGTCTATATTGCTCTACAAAATGGAAATTACACTAACCTGGTAATTGTAGTTCCTGGAGGGTCCAGTTTAGTCCTCCAACATCGGGTAGTGCCCCTCCTCCTGCAGCCTGGAGACTGGACCAATCAAGTCTTCTGTAGTATATATGCAGACGGAGCTCCCAGAAGCCCCCAGTGTACTAGTAACAAAGCATACTTAACGAAGCAACACATTAGATTAATATACAAAATGACATAATAAAAGAACAATTTGTTTCCCCCCCACAAAAGTATCCAACTTTCTCCCCAAACGAGGAAGTCAGAACACTGTATTGCACTGGAACCAATGCCCCAGAAATCAAAATACAGCTCCGTATCAGAAATCTCAGGAGCTGACTGAACACCTGAGAAAGGAAGAGCCATAGCCAAAAACGCGGCTGCAAAAAAAGGTTCGAACGGCAAGAGGAACCGTCTTATGATCCACCGTTCGGAAAGCGCGCCGCATTTTTATAACAGATAGTCGGGAGGGAAGGAGGACTAAACTGGACCCTCCAGGAACTACAATTACCAGGTTAGTGTAATTTCCATTTCCTGTTCGGTAATCCAGTTTAGTCCTCCAACATCGGGATGTAACAGAGCAGTTAAGACCGGGCGGGACCTTGCCATCCGGCGCGCAGAACCGCCGAACAAAAGAGGAATCCTGAGCCGCTGACACATCTAAACAATAGTGTGTACTGAAAGCATGCAGAGACGACCAGGTGGCCGCCTTTCAGATATCTGCTGGCGGAACTAGGCTATACTCCGCCCAAGCGGTCGCCTGAGCCCTAGTGGAATGATCCAGTAGCCCCTCCGGAACAGACCGCTGCTGCAACAGATACGCAGACGCGAACGCTTCCTAGAGCCATCTTGCAACGGAGGCCTTAGCCGCCGCTTCCCCTTTACGTGCACCACCGAAGAGCACGAATAACCGGTCAGTCTTCCGAAAAGATTCGGTAGCCTTCAAATAACGATGAAGTGCACGACCCACATCGAGACGGTGAAGACTTTTGTCCGCCGACCCGACAGAGTGGGAAGAAAGAACTGGAAGAAACACTGCCTGATTCACATGAATAGGGGAAACCACCTTCGGCAAAAAGGAAGGGACCGGGGAAAAAGACAAAAAAGACAAAAAAGGTTCTCGGCAGGACAACGCATGTAGATCTGAAATACGCCGTGCCGAACAGATGGCTACAAGAAAAACCGTCTTCAGCGTAAAATCTTTCAGAAACGCCCTACTCAGGGGTTCAAAAGGTTCACGAACCAGGGCCCGCATCACTAGATTCAAGTCCCCCGGAGGAACGAAAATCCTGCGGGAGGGCCGCAAATGAAAAACAGTCGTAAGAAAACGACGTACATCCGGATAAGAACCGTGGAGACGGCCTAAAAACTTTGCCTCGATAACAAGAGATAGCCGCCAACCGGACTTTCAGGGAACTAGCCGCAAGGCCCTTATCAAAAGCAACCTGAAGAAACTTAAAACGACGGAAACGGAAACCGTCGCCGCCCGGACTCCACGCCGGGAGCACCAGTCTTCAAAGATCCCCCAAATCCGAACGTAAGTAAGAGAAGTGGACGTTTTCCCTGCCCGCAGTAGGGTAGAAATCACCGCGGGGGGAGTAACCCTTCTTTTTCAGCCGAGCCCTCTCCATGGCCAAACCATAAGCGAGAATCGACCCACTTGGGGCATCCGCAAGGGTCCCTGAAAAAGAAGATTCGGCAGCGTGGATAGGAGCCAATGAATGCCGTCGCTCAGCCGGACCAGATCGGCATACCAGGGCCACCCAGGCCAGTCCGGGGCCACCAGTAACACTCGACCCCGATGGCCCTCGATGCGCTGAACGACCCGGCCAATCAGAACCCACGGAGGAAAGACATAAAGAAGGCCGGACGTTGGCCACGGCTGAATGAGAGCGTCGAGCCCCTCGGACATGCGCTCCCTTTGCCTGCTGAAGAAGCGTCCTGTCTCGGCCGATTGAAATGTCGCCATGAGATCCATGAAGGGCGGCCCCCCCCCGACGAACTATTTGCGCGTAAACTTGCGGGTTTAGCTCCCACTCTCCGGGGTCCACCCGCACTCTGCAGAGAAAATCGGCCTGAACATTGTCTGCGCCTGCAATAGGCGCTGCCGAGATGGCCGGAAGACGAGACTGCACCCAATTGACCAAGGCCATCGCTTCTGATTCCAGGGCCATGCTGCCGGTGCCCCCTTGGCGATTGATGTAAGCTACGGTGGTCGCAATGTCCGAGAGGACTCGCACCGGCCGGTCGAGAACTAGGGCTTTGAGGCCAAGAGGGCTAGCCGCACCGCCCGCAATTCGAGGCGGTTGATCGACCAAGAAGTCTCCAGGGGAGACCATTCCCCTTGAGCGAAGCGGGTCTCGCAGTGAGCCCCCCAGCCGGTTAAGCTGGCATCCGTTGTGAACGGAACCCAAAGTGGAGGCTCCAGGGAATCCCCCGCGCCAGGTTCTCGGAGGAGAGCCACCACCGGAGTGATCGGCGAACCGCCCTTGGGCAAGTCAATCTCCTGTTCAACGAGTCGAATTGGTTGGACCAACGGCGCAGCAGAGCACTCTGCAGCGGGCGCATGTGGAAGCGTGCCCAGGGCACCACCTCCAAGGTTGCTGCCATCGTACCGAGGAGCTGTAGCTATCACCATGCAGACGGAGCGGGCATCCCCCTGAAGAGTCGGACAAGAGACCGAATGCGGCGCTCCGGCAGGCACACCAAGCCCCGTGCTGTGTCGAGGCTCACTCCCAGATACTCGAGATCCTGAGTCGGGCACAGACAACTCTTGCATTCTTTCACCACCCAGCCGAGGGACCGCAGCAGAGCCACCACCCTGCTCGTGACGTGCACACACTCCCGACTGGACTTTGCCCGAATCCACCAGTCGTCGAGATACGGATGGACCAGGATGCCCTCTTTGCACAAGGCCGCCGCGACCACTACCATCACGTTTGTGAAGGTGCGGGGGGCCATGGCGAGACCAAACGGCATGGCCGGAAATTGGAAGTGGCCCCACGGAAGAGCGAAGTGGAGAAACCGTTGATGAGACGGCCGGATGGGAATGTGTAATGTGGTCTGCAGCGGCTGTGGAAGATCCTGCAGCAGGGGCTCTGAGGAGGGGGGAGATAAAGTGCTGAGGGACCCAGCTAGCAAAGCAGTGGGTATGGGGAAAGCCTCCGGGATGCAGCGTGCAGGTGTAACACAAGCAAGCTATTAATGTACCCTTCGGCTGATTACATTTCACATATAATACAGCCAGAGAAAAAAGCATTGTAAAGACTTAAACCACCTTTCCTCTTCTTGTGTGGGGTTTCATTTATTTATTTTTTGCATTTAAAACAAAAAGCAAGGAAGGCTCAGGGAAACCCAAGACTGTTTAAGAAAAGGATTTTGAAACTCCACGTGCCTCCACAGCATGATTAAGTGTGTGGAAACTGCTGTTTAGAGCTGTTTCCTCTAAAAAGAAACACTGAAGAGAAAAACAAAACAACCGCTGGCACCGAAAAACTGTCAGGTATTCGCAGAACTGAGAAGGGAACTGTCAGTCATTCACTGTGCTGGCATAGAGAAACTTTCAAGGTCAGGGTAAGGCAATTACAGTGACTGAAAGTAGGGAAATTAGAGTGGGATCCCTCCACAGCCATTCAGACCTCCATGGTAGGGGCTGAAAGGTGTTTCTGGGGAGGGATGTAGAAGCTCAATCCAGCCATAGGAAAATTACAGTGAGCATGCTTAATTAGGCCGAGCCCAAAACAGTCAGGATCCAAAACACTGACTTAAAACCTCAACCAAATGGTATATTGAATAAGACAGGTACAATAATCAGTAGGACGTACAAAGTAACCCGGCTGCAGTTTGTGGACTAAAAAGTCAAAGTAGGCACTTCCAAACTAGGGGCAGCCGGTCTGGATACAGCTGAAAGCATCCCAGAGCAGCTGAGGCAAGGAAGAAAAAACAAAAACAGAGTACTCACAGTTTTCTTACAGAAAATGATACCTGAACTTCCTGGAGGTATCCAAACTCTCGTGGTAAAGACTCAGTGCAGCGTAAAGCCAATGGAGAGCTCCCCCGAAGCCAAGCTCCGGAGTTCCCAAGTTCCTCAGGGGAAGCAAGATGCTGGGGGAAGAGCAGAGCTGATGCCTGAGGTCCCTGTGTTTCTTCTGACAGCCTATGCAGCGTAAACCTGAATAAGGCACAGGGAGAACTAAAAGGAAATAACTGCGTCCCGCAGGAACAGGCATTTAACAATATTCCCCATAATAGGTAATGCCTCAGCCAGCCTTCTTTGTTGGGCACAGTGGGGAATGGAAGCCATGAGCCCTGCACCCTTCATCAGTGACTCAGCATTGTACTGTGGCTCTGAATTGCATACTGTTCTCTATCCATGCCTTCTGTACTTTTTATCCATTATGTTCATACATAGGCAGAGAAAAAAGTAACCTCTGCACAACTGACATCTAGCAAGTGTTGTGGAAAGAAGAAAAAAACTGAAACAACAATATAGCTTTTAGAAGCCAGCAGAGAAGTAATCTGGCTTCCCGCCAAAAACCGAGGCTCATTAGCTATTCAAAATGGCCACCAGCAAAAATAAAACACCAAAAGAGTGAATTAAAACCCCCAAAAGCTAAGGAATTAACTTAAAAAGTCAAAGAAGAAGGTGGGAGGGTTGCAGGCATGAGAGAAATGCCTAAAATCGCTGAAAAATCAAGAAAAATCAATCGAGTTACCACAGAGCTGCAAACAGCAGTGGGAGAAGACATTCCAGGTCTGAAGAAACTGCAGCACAGCTCTTGCAGATGCCAGAGTCAGTCATTGTACCTCTGCGGGACCCACAAATCACACATTGAGGTTTGGCAGCCATGCTAAGGCAACCTGCTTCCAGGGGGAAAGAAGGAAACAGGAACAGGGAAGCCCACAGCAAAGGGACTAACCGTATTCAAATCAGTACAGCTTTAAATTTAAAACGTTTTTTGTTTTTTTTTACAGAAAACAAAATACTCCCCAGAATCCTAGGGGTGCCCTGAGCAAAATCGCCAGCAAAAGAAACCCCAAAAATGCCAGGGGAACCCGTGCACAAGTGTTAAAAAGTGCCCTTAAAAAGCACACTTTAGTAATCCAAAATGGCCGCCGCACTTTTCCACCCACAATAAAAAAGGGCGCGAAAATACAAAGGTAACCAAATAATATGGAAAAGAAAGAAAACGACCCTCTAATACAGGGCAAGCGAAAAAAATCAGGAAAAAGTGCAATTCGGAAGCCAGGGGAGCCGACAGAGCCTCTGACAATGCAAAAAACAACAGAGCTGAAAAGATAAAGCAAGGAAAATTCCTACCAGCTCAGGGAACAGCAAGGAACTCAGCCAACTTCTCCAAGTGACAGGCAATGCTGTAGCAGGTATGGCTCTTCCCCGAACAGTCTTGGGGAGAGCTCAACCCAGGTTTCAGATATTCCCAGGCAGGAAGGCAGGAGCCCAATGCAGGTCTGGCTTCCCCCAGGATGTCCCCTGTGGCAATGCTCCTTTTTTTTTTTTTTTTTTTTTTTAAAGATACAGCTACCTAGCAAAGAAATGGTAAATAAAGGACCCAAAATAAAACCCCAAAAGAACTAACTAACTAGTGTTGCTCCTTCAAGTGTCACTTAGTGTGCCCAGAAAGGGCACAGAAGTCTGCAAGCTGCAAGGAGACTGGACACACTGGGGGCTTCTGGGAGCTCCGTCTGCATATATACTACAGAAGACTTGATTGGTCCAGTCTCCAGGCTGCAGGAGGAGGGGCACTACCCGATGTTGGAGGACTAAACTGGATTACCGAACAGGAACCCCTGTTTTGCTTTTTTTTCCCCCTCTATTCCTAAGCCATCTCCATACCCCCTCCTATTGACACTCCACCTTTTCCCCTCTCCCCTTTGTTAGGTCTGTTATCCTATGCATTAGATATAAATCACCTAGACACCTGGCATATGTTTCAATAGGCGGCATATTGGGTCTATTCCAATGTGAAGCTATTTTGCATCTTGCAGCTATAATACAATACCTCACTATTGCTCATTCTCCTCCCCACTCTTAATCTTTCCAGTGTAACAGAAAATTTTCAGGAGATTGAGGTAGAGTCCTCCCTGCAATTTTACCTATGATTACCATAATTTCTCCCCAATACTGTTGAACCACCAGGCACGTCCACCACATGTGTAGCCATGTGCCCTTGTCCCCACACTTTCTCCAACATTCATCCGAAGCCAGTATTTTAGCCTTATACAATCGCTCAGGTGTTAAGTACCACTTACTCAACAACTTATATCCATTCTCTTGCAATGACGTAGCTACAGATAACTTTGCTATTTCTTGTACTATCTCCTCCCACTCCATCATATCCCATGACACTCCTAGATCCCTCTCCTACGCTTGATATATTTTAACTTCCCCAGGCCCCACATAATTAGCCCTCTATAAATTCTAGAAATCACCCCTTTTCTACCCATTGACCCGAGGCAACCACCTTCAAACCAGCTCAAATTCCCCCCCCCCCCCCTCTGTATGTCCTGCCTCTGCTCTCGCTGCCTTAAATATGAACCTAATTGTAAGTAGGGAAAGAGGTCCTTTTCCAACAAATGATTTAGATCGCTGATATCTTCAAAATCTCGTATTCCCTCGCTTGAAACTATCTGTGACACCTGACTTAGTCCCTGTTCCGCCCACCTATGTAACATGGATCTGTCTGGCCCTACTCCCTCCCTGCAACAAGCCATAAGTGACATTGTGCGTGAGCATCTCTTGCCTGCTAGTAACTGCTGTCGATGCTGTTGCCATATACTCAAGGTATGGCAAAGGGATTCCCCCCCCCCCCCTTTTCTCCCTTCCCTCCCCATACCATCCTCTCTAGTGCTCCAGGCATGAGATTAGTTCCTTCCATGATCACCCACTGTTTCTGCTGCTCCCTAAGCCATGAATAAACCGCTCTTATCTGTGATGCTTTATAATACTTTAGAAAATTGGGAACCCCTAACTCTCCCTCCATCCTTGGTTCTTGCAAAATCCGTGCTGCACCCTCTGAGCCTTTTTCCCCCATATAAAGCCCTCTACCTGCCTTTGCACTTTTTTTAAGACCTTTACCGGAATCGGTATTGGTAATACCTGGAAGTAGAACAAAAATTGGGGCAACAGCATCATTTTAATAACTGCCACTCTCCCAAACCAAGAGATGTAGCCCTTGCCCCACCCACTTAACTGCTCCTCTACCTTTCCAAATAACGACTTATAATTTAACTGATATATCTCCTCCAGGTTCCCTCCCAGCTGAACCCCCAGGTACTTAATTGAGCGTTTTGCCCACCTAAACTGATATCTACTTTGTAACCACTCTTGTATTTCTTTCCCCACCGTCAAATTTAATATCGCTGATTTACTCCAATTTATCCGAAAACCTGCCAATCTTCCATACTCCTGGAACTTCCACATAATAAAGGGCAAAGCCTGCCTAGGTTTACTAAGCATTAATAAGATGTCATTTGAAAACAACGACATTCGATACTCCCTCTGTCCCACCCTTAACCCCTGAATATCTTGTCTCAACCTTATCCGGACTGCCAGCGGCTCTAATTTTATTTATTTATTTATTTAACAGTGATTTATATACCGCAATTTCCAAAGATCAATTGCGGTTTACTTTTTTTTATATGCGGTTTACTTTTTTTACAATGTAAAAATAAAAATATAAAATAAAATAAATTTTTAATAAAATAAAATTTTAATAAATTAATTTTAATAAAATTTAATAAATTAATATTTTTATAATTTATAATGTAATAATAATGTAATAATTTTATTAAATTTTTAATAAATTAAATTTAAAAAATGTAATAAAATACATTTTTAATAAAATAAAATAATTAAAATAAAATAAATAAATAAAAATATAAAAAAGTAAAAAATGTAAAAATGCAGTTTACTTTTTTTACATGCGGTTTACTTTTCTTTATGAATTGAGGTTTATTTGCACTAATGATAGTGCAAATAGCAGTGGTGACAAAGGGCAACCCTGATGAGTTCCCCGCCCCTGAGGAAAAAAGCTTGAATAGCCCCCATTAACTCGCACACATGCTTTTGGATTGGAATACAACACTCTCAACCAATCCACAAACCCTTCTCCAAATCCCATGCTGTCCAGCACCGAAAATAGAAATCTCCATGACACCTGGTCGAAAGCCTTTTCAGCATCCAAAGATAAAAGTAATGCTGAATCTTGGTTCTGCTTCACTGTCCATAACACATTTAATATCTTCCTAATATTATCGGCCACCTGACGTCCTGGGATAAAACTCGCCTGGTCCTCATGAACCAACTTACCCAAAACACTATTGAGTCTCCCTGCCAGTATTTTAGCCAACAACTTCACATCTAAATTCAGCAAAGAAATGGGTCTGTATGATGCACTCTCCTGGGGGTCTTTCCCCTCTTTATGAATTAATGTTATACCTGCCCACCCCATCGTGTCTACCAATGGCTCACCCTCCCTTGGCAAATTGAATAAACGTGTTAGAAGCTTTTTGTAAAAAGTAGCAGTCAGCCCATCTAGTCCTGGGGCTTTCCCAGGCTTCAAACTCTTGATCGCCTGCTCTACT
Source organism: Ichthyophis bannanicus (assembly GCA_033557465.1). Taxonomy (NCBI): domain Eukaryota; kingdom Metazoa; phylum Chordata; class Amphibia; order Gymnophiona; family Ichthyophiidae; genus Ichthyophis; species Ichthyophis bannanicus. The sequence goes on along the minus strand of CM066044.1, from coordinate 279,249,525 downwards.
TCTCCTTCCTTATTTCTCTATCTAAAGCACTCCTTTCTGCTTCATCCAAACGTGGCAGCTCTACAGAACCCAAGTAATTGCTAATATCCCCCTCTGGTGGTGCTGGAGTGGCCTCATATAATTTTTGATAAAATTCCACAAATGCTTCCCGTATCCTCTGTTTCTTCCTCACCAAACCTTCTTTGGTCCTAATCTGTATTATCCGGGACCTATTCCTTCTCTGTTTTAACCGCTGTGCCATATATATTTACCCACTTTATTTCCACACTCAAAGAATTCCTGTCATAATAATTGCATACGATATCCAATTTTTTTGCCTCCATCGCATTCAATTTAGCCCTAGTCTCCAGTACTACCCCCCTATATTTTCCACTTACTTCCTAAGCATCAGCCTCCTCCATTGTCATCAATCTCTCTCTCAGATGCAATTCCTTAGCCTCCCTCTCCCTCTTTATTTTCGCCCCCCATTTTATCAGCACCCCTCTTAAAACCGCTTTAAACGCATCCCATACTATCCCTCCTCTTACCTCTCCATTATCATATCTCTCAAAATAGTCCGGGATCAGTTCCTCTAACTCCCGCACTACCTGAGTATCTCCTAAAAGCGTCTCATTTAATTTCCAGTACTGTACTCCCCTATCATCTCCCTTTGTCTGCAACCGCACTATTACCGGGGCATGGTCAGACCATGTAATAGGCTCCTTTTCCCCTCCCTTAATCCTCCCGCTATCTCTTTCCTTACCCAAATTGCGTCCAGCCTAGAATAAGTACCGTGCACTGCAGAATAAAAGGAAAACTGGCGTCTACCCAGATTATGAAGGCGCCATGCATCTAGCCAATCAATTTCCTTCACAAACCTAAGCACAGTTACTTACCTGTAACAGGTGATCTCTGGGAACAGTAGGAATAAGTCTTCACATATGGGTACGTCGGTACCGACGGAGTCCGCGCGGGAACGCTTCCCAGCTTCCAATCAGAAAGCTTTTGGAAGCATCCCAACACGCCTGCGTGCTGCCTTCCCGCCTTCCCAACTGCCTCTCCTCAGTTAAGTTTTACAGCTGAGACAAAGAGAGAGAGCGAAGCAAGGAAGGGAAAGATAGAGATAGAGAAAGGCAACTCCTAGGGGAGGTGGGTGGGTTGTGAAGACTTATTCCTGCTGTTCCCAGAGATCACCTGTTACAGGTAAGTAACTGTGCTATCTCCAGGAACAAGCAGGAATGAGTCTTCACATATGGGGACTCCCCAGCTCATATGCCCGGAGGGAGTCCTAGCATGTTGAAAGTCTAGAACGAGCCATGCTATACCTCAGGACCTCAGGCATCCTGGGGATGGAGGGCAGGAGTTGAATATAAAAAAAGGAGCTGTAGAACAGCTGGCTAGAACAGGGCTTCAAAAGGGAAGACCCTGTATCGAGGGCATTTAGTAGTAAAATATTGTGATCTGGACCTCCCTTGTTGGCATTGCACAGGTGCACTGAGCTCCATATGGATCTGATAAAAGAGCCAGTGAATATGCTCAAGGGGTACCTCACTGTAAAGTAGAGGTAACAAAGTAGACCAAAAACAAGTGGAGGCCAGAACCCTTCAGGATTAGAAAAAATAGTCCCAGGGGAAAAAACTGGGGTAGTATAAAAAGTAGAGCTTCAGCAGGGATGCAGACGGTACTATTGAATTAAAGCTTAAGCTGTTTTGGTCTAAGAGAAAAAATGAGTCTGACCTAACTGGACTGGGGTTGGATCAGTCCATATAGGGAGAAAGGGTATGGAGACCCTTGTATCTGATAAGAAAGTAAGAACAGACTCAGAAGCGCTAAGCTTTAGAGCTCTGCAATGTCTTTCCTAAATGGGGTCACTTAGGAAAGAGAAGGTACATGGAGAGCTTCAGGAGCACCTAAACCGAAAAGGTTAAGGTAAAGAAAAGGGTTATTTATTACCACAGGAAGTAGTTATAGGTGTAGCCCCCTAAATATGCCGGAACAGCATTGATAGGGGTAGTGCCCATCTGTCAGGATCCTATAGGAATGTAAGGATATAAGAACATAAGATATGCCATACTGGGTCAGACCAAGGTCCATCAAGCCCAGTATTCTGTTTCCAACAGTGGCCAATCTAGGTCATATGTACCTAGCAGTTTCCCCAAGAGACACAAGTTCCACAATGCTTGTACTGGGTCAAGCATTGATATCTTCGGTCACTTCTTAATAATGGTTTATGGACCTTTCCTCCAGGAACTTGTCCAAACCTTTTTTAAACCCAGCTACACTAACAGCCTTTACTACATCCTCCAGTAGCAAATTCCAGAGTTTGATTACACGATGAGTGAAAAAATATTTTATTTTATTAGTCTTAAATAGTTTACCCTGTAGCTTCATTGCATGTCCCCTAGTCTTTCTATATTCTGATAAGGTAAACAATCGATCTACGCTTACCCATTCCACTCCGTTCATTAATTTATGGACTTCTATCATATCTCCCCTCAGCCGTCTCTTTTCCAGGTTAAAGAGCCCTAACCTTTTTAGCCTTTCTTCATAGGAGTATCCTTCCATCCCCTTTACCATTTTGGTGGCTCTTCTCTGTACCTTTTCTAAAATCGCTATATCCTTTTTAAGATACGGCGACCAGAATTGCACACAATATTCAAGGTGCGGTCTCACCATGGAACGATATAGAGGCATTATAATTTGTTTTATTTTCCATTCCTTTCCTTATCATATCTAGCATTCTATTTGCTCTCTTGGCCGCCGCTGCACACTGGGCCGAGGGTTTTAACATGGTATCCACAATGACGCCTAAATCTTTTTCCTGGGTGGTGGTTCCTAATGTGGAACCTTGCATCGTGTAACCATAGTTTGGGTTGTTCTTCCCTAGGTGCATAACCTTGCACTTGTCCACATTAAATTTCATCTGCCATTTTGATGCCCAGTCTTCCAATTTATCAAGATCCTCTTGCAATTTTTCACAATCCTCTTGGGTTTTAACAACTTTAAATAGTTTTGTGTCATCTGCAAATTTGATAACCTCACTCGTTATTCCACTTTCCAGGTCATTTATGAATATGTCAAAAAGCAGCAGACCCAGCAAAGATCCCTGAGGTACACCACTATTCACCTTTCTCCATTGGGAAAATTGGCCATTTAGCCCTACCCTCTGCTTTCTATCTTTTAACCAGTTCCTGATCCACAATAGTACACTGCCTCCTATCCCATGACTCTTTAGTTTTGCCAAACGTCTCTCATGAGGGACCTTGTCAAAGGCTTTCTGAAAGTCCAGATACACAATATCAACCGACTCACCTTTGTCCACCTGTTTATTCACTCCTTCAAAAAAACATAACAGATTAGTAAGACAAGATCTTCCTTGTCTAAAGCCATGTTGGCTGTCTCCCATGAGGTTGTGACTATCTACATGCTGAGTAATTTTATTCTTTATGATGGTTTCTACCATTTTTCCCGGTACTGATGTCAGGCTCATCGGTCTGTAGTTTCCCGGATCACCCCTGGAACCCTTTTTAAAAATTGGTGTTACATTGGCAATCCTCCAATCTTCAGGTATTAGAGACGATTTTAATGATAGTTCACAGATTACTGATAGCAGTTCTGCAATCTCATATTTCAGTTCTTTCAACACCCTTGGATGTATACCATCCGGCACAGGTGATTTGCTACTCTTCAGTTTATCTAATAGTTGTAAGACATCTTCCCGATGTATCGATATTTCCTTCAATTCTTCCGCACCTTTAAATACCACTTCAGTCATGGGTGACATCCCTACATCTTCCTCAGTAAAGACCGAAGCAAAGAATTCATTCAGTCTCTCCGCTATCGCCTTGTCGCCTCTTAGTGCTCCTTTAACCCCTTTATCATCTAATGGACCAACTGACTCTCTCACAGGTTTTTTGCTACAAATGTACTTGAAAAGGTCTTTATTTCGCGTTTTTGCTTCCGCAGCAAGCTTCTTCTCAAATTCTCTCTTTGCCTGCCTTATCAATGCCTTGCATTTGACTTGCCAGTGTTTGTGCTGTTTCCAGGTTTCGTCGTTTGGCTTTTTTTTCCATTTCCTGAAAGATGCTTTTTTGACAACAACAGCCTCTCTGACCTCACCTTTAAACCATGCTGGCAGTTTTTTGGACTTCCTTCCACTTTTCTTAAAGTGTGGAATACAGCTGGTCTGGGCTTCCAAGATAGTATTTTTCAACAACACCCAAGCTTGATGTACGTCTTTAACCTTTGCAACTGCTCCTTTTAGTTTTTTCTTAACTGTTTTCCTCATTTTATCATAGTCTCCCTTTCGAAAGTTAAAAGGTAGTACTGTGGATTTCCTTACTATCCCTCCTCCACTAATTAAATCAAAGGCGATCATGCTATGATCACTATTGCCAAGTGGCCCCAAAACCCTTATCTCTTGCACTAGATCTGGTGTTCCACTAAGGACTAGGTCTAATATGGCTTCCCCTCTGGTCGGTTCATGAACCAGCTGCTCCAAGAAGCAGTCATTTATTTCATCTAGGATATCTGAACCTAACAGATAGATAGATAAGTAGATGGATACAGATCTATCTAAAAATATATCTCATATGCCTATAAATATATATATGTATATACATATATATATATATATATATACTGAAATATATACACATATAGGGCATATATGCATATATCCATAAGAGATATATATATATGGGCAGAAGACACACAGATAGATATAGATAGTATATATCTGTATCTATATAAATATATATATATACCCAGAAGAATAGGATGGCATACGGAGACATGTCTCCAGGTATATGGATGGAGAGATGTTCAAAGATCCCCATCACCCTATAGGGAGAGAGGGAGATTCATCTGACAACAAGAAGGTTGACACCTACTTGAGTAGATAAACAGGAAAAAATCCTCTCCTCCTGGTTATGACTGTTATAGTCAGAGGAAGGTTGTCCTTGACAAAGGGGTGGTTTAATTCTTTGTAGAATTTGAGCTGTTGAATAACCAGGATGGCCTACCTGAAGATGGCAGAGGATAACATTAGTCTGCAGACCAGAAGTCCAGATATCTCCAGAATTGTGGTATGGAGATTGGATAGAGAAAGCTACTAGAGGAAGATACCCTAGTGATCCGCCTATGAGGGCGAGATGGGTATTAGATGTCCTCTAGTTGCCAGAAAAATTTTTATCCCTGATGGGAAAAATCCCAGGCAATATGGGCCAAGCCAGGGAGTTGGCCCCTCTTCTAGGCTTTCACGTAATGAAAAGCCCGAGGCTTATGCCTTAAAAGAGATTTAAGATAAGATGGAAAGGGTAGAATACCTGCCAGGCATGAATATGACTGGGGGAAACCCTTGTAACCATCTGGGGTTATCTGCTATGCAAGATATTGATGCTCTCTAGCAAGGGCCCATAGTGCAAAGCTACCCTGTAGAGTTGCAGAGAGCATGCTGCAGGTTGGTTAGAAGAAAAAACTGGCTGTGGACGATCCCTGGTAAGGAATGTGGATAACCAGCAGGTAACCAACTATTCTGCCAAGGACAAAGAATAGAAGATAACCTAACCAAACTGTGAAACAGGGATTCCCAACGAGGTTGATAACCTATTTGGGACTTAGTACTGAGGTTAGGAGGATTGCTAGTGGAGAGGAAGCCCTGGTTGTGTAGTGAACAAAACCTGTGGCGTAACCACTAGAATGCAGCAACTATGAGGGCAGCATAGAGAATTTCTTTCCCCTACTCTGTAGATTGGGAAAAAGAAAAACCAACAGACATGGTAGGACTTCCTATTGTCTGAGGAGCTGCCCTAAGGTAACAAGGGGGAGAGAACTCCAGAAGGGAGAATCCCCCGGTAGAAGAGGTAGAGGATCATAGGGGCTTACCCGTATAAAAAGTCACTCTTACAAAGCAAATGTTGTAGTAAGAGGGAGGTAAGATAGAGTTTCAGGAGACCAACTATGGAGGAAATCTCCGACAGGTGAGATGATACATGCCAGTAGATGGAAACAACTGTCTATTGATAATTGTTACCTCTCCCTCTCCTCCACGAGGAAGAGGAAAATCTGTTAAGTATGGGCATGATCATCATGAAGATTCTTAAGAAAAGATGTCTCATGAAAAGATATCTAAGTAGGTTAGGATAAAATTAGTGCAGATACTTCAAGTGAAAAGAAGCAGACTGCCATCCCAACCCCCCAAACAAAGGGGCAATGATCTATTTAAAACCCTGCAACTTCTTGGTTTGTTGACCCTGTTGAGGTTGTGGATTGCTCAGACTAGAACGATGTTTCCCCTGTTTAGGGACATCTGAATGATGGGCAGATGATGGGTAAAACCTTCTCCCCTTAGGGGTTGAAAGCTTGGTAGGACATTTCCTACCTACTGGGAAAGAAGAAGGCGCAGAGCAGCCTCTGGAAAAAGGAAAGTCAGTGGAGAACTGAGTAACCTGAAGTAAAGACTCCCTGTTGAAGAGATTCTCTCCAGTACAAGGAGTATTTCCCAGTCTTTCCTGTGCCCATTTGTCCAAGTCTGAGGCCTGAAGCCAGGCTCTACGTCGTGCCCCTATAGCTATAGCAGAAGTCCTGCTAACAGACTCAAAGGAGTTTAGGGTAGCATGGGTAAGGAACTTAGAGATATTCTGAATATGACTAACCAGTGAGGAATAGTCTGTACGTCTGGGCTCCTGAAGCAAAGGAGTCAAAAGATGTAATTGCTTTGTGATCTCCTCAAGAGATAGACCCATATAAAAAATATATGAGAGAATCCTTGCTGAAAGCATGGATGTCTGGAAGGTTTGACGTCCAAAGGCATCTAGTGTCTTAGACTCACGACCTGGCGGACAAGAAGAGTGCTTTTTAGTACTCTTCACTCGCCTCAATGCTGATTCCACTACAATGGAATGATGAGGAAGTTGAGTCCTTTGAAACCCTGGAGAGGGGGGCACCTGATATGGGAGATCAGTTGCTCTTGAAAGTGGGGGTACCTTTAAAGGAGATTCCCACATTCGTAGAAGGAGATCCTGCAAAGAATGATGCAAAGGAAGCATTATATTTTCCTTTGCTTCGTTAGGAACAGAGAGGTATTCTGTACTCCCTTGTGTAGGATCTTGTCCAGGGACAGGAATGGCAAGTGATTTTGCCATATCCAGGAGGAAAGTCTGGAAAGAAAGATCCCTGGAGGGAATTCCCCCTAGATAGGCTAGATCTGATGAAGAACTAGCATTGGCACCAAGGGATCTATTCCAGAATATAGGAATAGAAGATCCTGAATGGTGCAGAATGGGATCCTTAGATAGTGGTCGCTGGTACTGCAGGACAGAACCAGCAACAGTCGATAACATATTGTCCATGCTTGGAATCGATTCCAAACTCGGCATCGAGGGAAGCGATCTTGATGAGTGGAGCATGGAAGGTACCGACTGTAAAGGTACTGTGGATCTCGGTACCGATCTCGGTACCGAATCTGATGCCGGAGGAAGAAAACCAGCCGGTGGCAACTCTAACGGTATCGGTGGAACCGAGGATTACAAATCCGAGGTATCAGAACCGAGCCTTCGGTACCGACAGGAGTCGGTACCAAGGCGAGTCGGTACCCAGTCCTCCAGACTGGAGATCGATTCTAGACTCGGCATCGAAGGAAGCGAGTCTATCGATGCACGTCTGGAGGGTACCGACGTCGGAACTCGTATCAGTGTCGATACCGATACTGTAAAATCGATCTGAAGCGTATCCACCGGCCCCGTAGGTACCGGAGACGCCAGACGACGATCCTCGGTGAGGAATATTTCATCCAACACCGGTGCCAATGCCGGGGTATCGGTACTGCTCGAAGCAGATGCCACCACCGGACATGGCTCAGGTATGTTCTGTGAGGGGTGAACCTCAGGAACACCCTGAAACCCCACACAGGCTTTGGAGGCCGAAGACTCCCACCGGGGTTTTGAAACCAGTAGATTCTCGAGGGCAAGGCCGGAGGCATCTCTATGCTGTGCATGAGAACTGCCGCTCAAGGACTGGCTAGTCTTAACAGACTGTTTTTGGGTTACCTGATCCTGTGTAGAAGAAGATATAGTCGGTGCCCGGAAGTTGGAAGGGGATCGCGTGTCGAGGGGAACTCGATGTTGAAAACTGTTTCTCACAGCACTGGTGCCCGAAGGCTCCGGAGTACAATGGTCAGGACCCAAGCAGGTTAGACACCAATTGTGAGTGTCTAAAAATAAAGTTGTACTGCCACAGTTTGCACATTTCCTGGGGAAAATGACTGGCGGTTCCATGAGGAAAAATGGGGAGGCCCAGAAGGCCTGAGAACCACGGGGAAGGCAGCCGCGACCACAAGAAAACTAAAAAATAAAAAAAGAATTTTCTGCGGTGACAGGAGAACGTCCTGCCGGCTCCGCGGAAAAACGAAAACTGAGGAGAGGCAGTTGGGAAGGCGGGAAGGCAGCGTGCAGGCATGTTGGGATGCTTCCAAAAGCTTTCTGATTGGACGCTGGGAAGCGTTCCCGCGTGGACTCCGTCGGTACCGACGTACCCATATGTGAAGACTCATTCCTGCTTGTTCCTGGAGATTGATATCTACACCTATCGGCTCTACATCCCTCAGACCTCCCAGTAGTATCTCTCCCAGGGTCCCAGGGCATATTAAAGTCCCCGTCACAGATCACCGCTCCTTCCTCTAAGTGGGCTACTTCCTTAGCCAGTTCTTCCCAAAACCCCTTTTGTGTCCCTGTGGGCGCATACATATTAATCACGCAATACTATTCATCCCCAATCTTCATCTGTACCTGCAGGTATTTCCCCCCCTATCTTGAATTGTCGTATGGAGCTCCACTTTGAGAGCCGCATTCACTATAATGGCCACTCCCCCTTTCTTCTGCTCCCTTGTGTTAGAAGCAAACAAACAATCTTACATTGTACCCCTTGGGTGTCACTAATGCCTCATGACCTCTTAACAAATGGTTTTCTTGTAGGAAAAAAATTGAGGGCTTCTGCCTTGTCATCTCTTTATACAAATTTTCCCTCTTGGTGAATTCAATCCTTTCACATTTAGCGTTACAATTTTCAATTCACCTGTTATACCTGCCCCTCTCTATAACCCATTTCTCTTCCTGTTCCCCCTTAATCTTCCCCCTCCCCCAATCCAATTGGCCATCCTCTCATCTTCCAGAATGACCAAGGTCCTGCCAGCGGCCCCAGAAAGCCCATCTGATCATGGCTATCCCAAACCACCCCCACCCCCTTGGCTCTTCCCTAAACCCCTTTCTACCCCTACCCCTACCCATCTACCCTCCTATCTCTTCACTCTCTCCCCTCCACCTCCGCCTCCCCTCCCAAACCTCCCCCCCTACTCCCTCCTCTTCTCCATCTCCCCCCACCCTCCTTCCCATGAGTACAACCCTCCCGCTATGACTCCCCAAGATTGAGTTCTCTTCCCCCCCACTTAATCAAACCAAATCACACTACTTTACTGCACAAGGCACACAACATTATCTAATCATCTGATAGTTTCTACATAGTCTCTCCCTTTATCCAGTTCTCATGGCGAAACTTTGTTTTCCTCGCTGTTCCAGTTTCTAAAATGCTGGACGATAAAGCCTGCGTCGGCATAGTGGCACTCTTTGCCACCATGGCGCTGCTTTCTTTACATTAGTCGCAGCTTGCGGTTCTGCCTCCAACTCAGTCATGCCAGCCTCAGTCAGGGCACGTACTGCTTCTTCCCTTGATCGCACTCTCATTTTACGGCCTTTGTAATTCACGCTTAGCCGAAAAGGGAATGTCCAGCCATATTGCACTCCCTCCTCTCAAAGCTTAAGCAGTACATCCCTCATTTGTCTCCTCTTGTACAGTGTGCTCTGCGCTAAGTCTGCATAGACCTCCACACGGCAAGCACCCCATTGTAGTGTTCCATTGTCCCTCGCTTTACTCAGGAGCTTCTCCTTTATGTTATAGTCATGATAGCAAGCTATTATGTCTCTTGGTACATTGTTATCTGTTCTCTGCGGGCCCATCACCCGATGTGCCCTATCAATACACAAATCTAGTCCTTCTCCTCCATCTTCAGAGATTTGTAGCATCTTTTTTGTCAGATCCCGGACCACTGCCACACAGTCATTATATGGAGCACCCTCTGGAATCCCTCTAAACCTTAAGTTACTTCTGCGCAAACGATTCTCAAGGTCCTCAAGCTTATCCTCCAAGCTCTTGTTTAGTTGCACCATTGCCTGCATCTTGTCTTCCAGTGCACTCACCCCCTCGGTGTGCTCTTTCAACTTATTTATTTTATTTATTTATTTACATTTTCTTATATACCGCGCTATTCTGCATCAGTGCGGTTTACATTGAACAAACTGAAATTACATTGAACAGGGCATTATAACTTGGAGATAACTATTTTACAGGGAACATGGGCTATGGAGGGTTAAGTGGCTTGCCCAAGACCACAAGGAGCACCTCAATTGCCTCCACCCGAGACCCCAGCTCTGCTAGCTCCGACCACAAGCTCTCAACACTGGCCACTACATCCTCTCTTATTTGAGAAATGTCTGCCTTCAAATCTTTAAACCAGGTTCGTACCTCTTCTTGAAATAGAGCTTGTTGATCTTGTTCCATATCTGGCCTCCTGGTCGGGGATCGTGATTCGCGGCTCTGTGGACAAGTGTTAGCTGGCTGATCTTTCCCATCTACCACTGCTTCCTTGTCTGCTGGGCCTCTCAGAGCCTGCATCACTCCATAGTCACTGTGGCAAAGTCTTTTATAGCAACTTTTTTCCCCTTCGTAACCATCTCAGTTGTTTTCTTATCTTATTGCCTGCACCTTGTGTACTTAGGGCTGGGGGAATCGCTTATGAAATGCTTTTTCCTCGCCAGGTCAGTCAGAGCATTCTCTTAAGCAGCCATCTTCCTCGTCTGCATCACATGGACCCCCGGTGCGAGAGAGTTTTACATCACCTGGAGGACAGGTCATAGCTACAGGATCACTTCCTGTCACACCAGAGTGATGCTTTCCTGTCACATGACCTCTCTCCTACATGGCAAAAGGGATGCTGCCACACTGGAGGCGGCACTTCAGGACTATATCCCTGTAGGTCTCATCTATGTACCTCTGTCTTCCTCATGCCCTGGGAGAGGCAAATTTCCAGAGATGCACCGCTTCCCAACACAGCAGGTATGACCCCGTGCCCCCCTATTTGTTGATGTAGAACATCGCCACCTGATAGTCCTTATTCAGTTGGACAATCTGGTTGGTCAACTGCTCCTGAAATGCTTGAAGGGTGTTTGAAATGGCTTGGAGCTCCAGGAAGTTGATCTGGTGCAGGCACTCCTGAGCCGTTCAGAGACCTTGCATGGGCAAGTCATCGAAATGGGCCCCCCAGCCTATCTTGGAGGCATCGGTAGTCAAGACAAGCTAATGCAGAGGAGCCTGAAAGGGAAGACCCATGAGCAGGTTCTGAGGCTGTACCCACCAGGACAGGGATTCCTTGAGGGGTGGAGTGACCATTATGCTGTCCCCAAGACAACCCGTGGCTTGACGCCATTGAATGCAGAGAGTCCACTGTGCTTGCCTCATCTGAAGACAGGTAAGAGGGGTGATGTGGACCATGGAGGCCATGTGGCCATGGACGCGAAGCATCCGTCGGACCATCATGGCTGGACTCCATAGGTAAGTAGGACTGAGCTAGGGTGGTATCCAGGAGAGCACCTATGAACTCCAGGCATTGAGAGGGCTGCAGGTGAGACTCTGGATAACTGATGACAAAGCCAAGATGCTCCAATACCTGAATGGTGAAGGCTGACACCTGCCGCACCTCGGCCTGTGTCATACCCATGATTAACCAGCTGTCCAGGGTCCGGAGGAAGGCATCGATGACCACCAGATATTTCATTAAAACCCTCGAGGTGGAGACTAGGCTGATGGTGTCTTCCGCTGAGCATGAGCCAGAGATATAGCCAATAAAGTGGGTAAATGGGAATGTGAGTATAGGCATCTTTGCGATCCAGGGAGCAAGGACAGTCTTCCCATTGAAGGTAAGGCAACAAAGTTCCCAGGGAGGCCATTTTGAATTTCGCTTTCACCAGGAAGCTGTTGAGATTTCGTAAATCCAGTATGGACCTGAAGCCGTCTGTTTTTCTTGGGAACAAAAAGTTCTGTCCAGCCTGAGATGATGGGACCAGCTCTATGGCTAAATCAGCCAGGAGAATGTGAACCTCCTGTTGGAGGAACTCCCAGTGGGGAGGATCGAGTGGGTACTCCCCTGGGAAGAATGAGAGAGGAAGTTGGTTGAAATGCAACAGGTAGCCATCCCAGACTATCTTTAGTGCCCAGGTGTCTGTTGTTATCACTGGCCATCTGTGGGCATAATGGACCATTGCCCTACTTGTGGAGGAACTGTGATTGAGACAGGAAGTAGGGTCATGCTCCGCAGGAAGGAGTAAAAAACCTCCACCTGGCTTTGGCGCAGGCCAGAGCCCATGGGCTTTATCCAGGCTCTAGGCATTGCCTCTCAATGTCTTGTCTTCAAATGAGCTTGAGCATCACACTGGGCCGAGGCCTTGGCTGACTCCAAAAATCCAAACAGCAATTCCTACTGTTTCTCTCGATTCTTCAGCCCCTTTTGAGTCATCTGAAAATATAAATTGCAGGTGGAGGGCTCGTGATCAGGCCCAAGGTACTGAATGCACCAGCTATGGCTGTCGGTCACTGAGATGGTGCAGCCACAACGGGAGCATTTCTTGAACCCAATGGTCGGTTTACTTATATTGAGAAAGATGGCTTCCGCCTAATCAAAGGATGCCAATGTCCCGAGCGACCAGGTTGTGTGCGAGAGAAAAGACCTGAGAAAAACACGGCACCGAGGCACGGACACTCTTGGGCAGGGGCAGGAAGATAAGGTAAAAGCAGGCAACCAAAGAAAAGCACGTGACTGAAAATCAAAGCAAGAAAAAAGAAAATTGAACTGCAAGCATTACTTCAAGCTTCTGGGGGCAGACACACATCTGAAGGGCTCTGTGGAAAAAAAGGTAAGATGGCTCCTTCCGGTGGAAAGACAGGCAGGCATGCATGGTGGACCTCTCAAAAGCTTCCTATGGAAGCTGGAGATTGTTCTCGCGTGGGCTCTGTCGGTGACATCACCCATATGTGAGGACTTACTTCCTGCTTGATCCCAGAGAAAAGGGAATTGCAGCACTTGTCAGACCGACCAGGGAAACACGAGCAGGGAGATCCCAGATGTTCACACAAGCCTGGGAGGACTAGCTGCTCAAAAGAGAGATTTGTTTTTCAATTCTTGAACTGCTTTAATAAAAGCAGCAATACAGCCAATTTACATCTGGTTGACTTTAATAGGAAGGAAAAAGAACAGCAGAAAAAAAAAGGTAAAGACAAAGAGCATGCAGATAGAGGACAGCAAGGGCTTGGTCTAATTTATCAACCTTCCTCCAGTGGCCTGGGTGGTCATTCTGTCTACTCTCCAGCTTACCAAGTGCTAGGAACCCGTGGGTAGAGGCTCTAGACACAGGGCAAACTGTCGGCTCAAGGAGACAGGGCAGACCCAAGCTCCAAGCAACATTGGAAATACAGGCCATAGCACTGTGATGTGGGCCAAGGAAGACGGGCTTATCTGCACTGCTGCACCATTCCAAACACCTTGCCATCAGTTGGAGGCAGACAAATACTGGCTTCTCTCAGTGCTGCACCAATGATGACATCACTGAAAGCTGCTCGCATCTGCCTCCACCTGCTGGCAAGGGAGCATAACCCCATACATCTGGACTGGTCTATTCTAGCAGCATGATAAAGAAGCTCTATTTTTGAAAGGCTATCTAAGTAAGCTTTCAAAAAATAGTACACTTAGACAACTGGTCCCAAAATGGTAACAAACTGTCAGTACAATTGACCCTAAGATCCAAGATGTGTCAGGGGAATTTTTATAACAGGCACTATTTTATAAAGACATGTGGAGCCCCAATCTGGGAGGTGGATGCCCATAAGAACATAAGAACATAAGATATGCCATACTGGGTCAGACCAAGGTCCATCAAGCCCAGTATTCTGTTTCCAACAGTGGCCATTCTAGGTCATATGTACCTAGCAGTTTCCCCAAGAGACACAAGTCCGGGCTGTCTGGACGTCCCTGCTGAAGACGGAGCCATTAGGACACAATTCTGGTCCACAGGAGCCAGAATCGGGCCTGAGGATAGCCCGGCATGCATCTCCTGCCTGAGGGGATGTCCGCCCTGCAGTCACCCCAGACTGCTGCGGCTCCGGCCCCAATATCCCTGACGCTCGACCCACAGCTGGCCTCCTGGATCAGCAGCAGGGACCCCCTCGCACCCGGCCCCGGCCACATGAGTGGCTCCCCTGCCCTGATTCCCCCCAAAAAACTGCTTATACCACCTCTGAGATGGTATAAGTGGTACGGCCCAGCAGGCTCGGCAGCACGTACAGGGCCATGACCTGAATCGGACCTATATGTCCTGCCAGGGGTCCCGCCCCCACTCCTCCCATGCTCCACCCTCTGCTGGCTCTCCCCATCCTGAAGCACAGGATATATGGGGAGAACCAGTGTGGGAATAGCGTTCAGGCATATTGCGGGACTGCACGTCCCGGTTGGACATGCAGCCCCACAACCCGCTTTCTAGAGTGAGGGCCATAGGTGGCTATGGGGGTTATTTTAGAAGCCCTATTTGTGCTTTGGATGTCTGAAAATGGACAAAGAGATGTCTAAAGCATGGAGTTGAATACGTGAACCCGGGAGAAGGACAAGACGGTGAGAATTTTGAGGACACAATAATTACGTAGGGCAATAGGGAGCCAAAAGAGATGTAAGATAGATCAGGAACCCTTGTGAGTAAGCAGATAATTATGAATTGAAAATTGTAGGTATGAGGGAGCCAATGATTATGGCAGAAAAACGAAATTACATGGTCATATTTTGCAGCATTTGATAGAAGGCGGATTGAGTGTTATGTATCAGCTGGAGCTTTTTTTAACTGAGAAGAGCGAAGACCACAATACACCGAAGTAGTCTAACTTAGATATTACTGCAGTATGTAAAAGTGTCTGAAAGGCTGGCTTAGATAAGTATGGTTGTAATGAATGAATCCTATGCAGGGCATGAAAAGATCGATGAACCGTGGCTGCTACATGAGCCTCCAATGTAAGATGAGTATGTAGCATAATGCCCAGATGGGTCAATGACTGAGTAAGAGAAATGGGAATACCGGCGATAGGGGGACTCAGGGTTGGTATAGAAGAACCTCTGGTTATCCATAAAGCTTGTGACTTTGAAGGGTTAAGTTGTAGTACATTTTTAAACAGCTAGTCAGAGGTGGTGTCTAGACATGCATTCAGAATAGAAAAGTGGGCACATTTTAAGCCAGGCGATACTTTATAGAAACATAACGGCAGAAAAAGACCATATGGCCTATCTAGTCTGCTCTTCCAGTCCCCTTTTTTCCCTTCAGAGACCCTCTGTGTTTGTCCCATTTCTATCACCTCCAGTGGGAGACTATTCCATGCATCTACCACTCTTTCCATAAAGAAATATTTCCGCATATTACTCCTGAGTCTATTCCCTTTCACTCTCATCCCATGTCCCCTCGTAGCAGAGCTTGCTTTCAATTGAAAGAGGCTCACCTCCTGTGCATTTATGTCACAGAGGTATTTAAAAATCTCAATCATATTTCTATAAATCTTTATGCATGTATGTGACTATATATGGATGAGAGACTTGATAAAATCACTCTGAAAGCAACTGACAACTTCCGCACCATCTTTCAAGCCATAGTCATTCCACACTTTGACAATGCAAACATAGTTCTACACAGCCTCCCAAAAAGTACGCTAAACACGCTGCAATTAACGATGAACGCTGCTGCCCGCATCCTCAGTGGTGCATCAAGGAACGATCACATAACCCCCATCTTAAAGGAATCACACTGGCTCCCAATATCCTGCAGGACTACATACAAAGCATTACTCATGACATTCAAAGCCATTAATAACCTAGCTCCCCTTGCAATCTCCACACTCATCACACACACCCCTAACACTAGATCTAGAAGATCAGTCGCAGCTAATACTCTAATCATCCCGACTGACTTTACAAAATGTACACACTCAACTACTGCAAGAGCATTCGCTTACTTCACTCCAAAATGTTGGAATGATCTTCCACCCACCATAAGAGAAATTAAAGACCTCAAACAATTTAGAAAAGCCATAAAACACCACCTGTTCCTTTCATATTTCTCTCAATACCAGCCCCCAACTTAGCCTAAACCCCATTACAAACCAATGTTGAAATACTCTATTCACTCCCTGTATAACAAGAATACCATTGTATATAGTTAAATAATTTATATGTACAAAGTTTTCCCCTATGTTGTATCCTGTTAGACTTCCTGTTACATGTAAACTCACGACAGCCTGTTGCTATCTGTGAGTACTTTAAGTTTACTGTAAACCGCGCTGATGATAAAAGTGCGGTATATAAGAGCGTTAAATAAATAAATAAAAATAAATAAACTTATTCATCAGCACATAAGTAACTAAACTAGAATCAGAACATCTATTCATATTCCATTAACCTTTGCACTATAGCTCCTCCCATACTGATCCATTTTTTGGAAATGCTGGATGAAAGCGCTGCTTTGCAGTTGCCTTCTGCTTACCTTGCCCCGTCAAATCTGTCTCATCATTGTGTATAGAGGCACTTGTTTTGACCATCAAATCCAGAGATATGTCAGTTTGGGTCTTGTGTATGACCCACGTGGAGCTTCTGTCTACTCTCTGATCTTGGCTTGTCGTATCCACTGTTGTGCTTATGATGTTTGTATCCATGTTTGTTTTAGGGACTTTTTTCCGGCACTCTGTGAAATCTGTTTGAAAAATAAAAATATCAGTGTAAAGATTTTGTATTATGGGTTAAGAGAGACTGACAAGTAGCTCCATGAAACCACAAATTTTCTAATGCTCTATAACAGTGCTGCTCAATGGATGCTGCTTGGGTCTCCTCTTAGCACTAAGAAACACACACTAAATTTGACTTTTGAACCTGTGAATTTTAAATATTGCCTCCCCATGATTTAGTTAAATAATTCACCATAGAAAAAGTATGAGACATCCCAGTTCCCACACACATAACACACCCTACTACCCCATGAGCAAGATTCTCCCTCCCCCCTCCCCCCAGGGTCTCCTCACAGAACAATGCAATGCAACTTTGCACATGCAAAGCAATACAACTTTGCACATGCATGTGTGTAAAACAGGCATACCCTAGTACAGAAAAGGTATAGCATGAGTAGTGGTAGTGCAAGCTTTCCATACACACATTCCACAGAGTAGGTAGAGAGCATGGGTGTAGTTTGGGGGGAAGAGAGGCATTGCCCTCCAGATGAACTGACTCTCTGCCAATTCAGCGACAGCCTGTCTCCCCCCCCCCCCCCCCCTGCACTGCTTCTGCTATGTTTTCTGTGTCTGGAGTAGCAGCGGTAGCAAAACAGGCACGGGTGGCCAGAAAGCAAATGATGGGCAAATGGACACAAGGGAGGGGTGAAATAGCTGGAAGGGAAATGCTGGGAAAATAGACACGAAGGAGAGGGAGGGGTAGAATGGCTGGAAGGGAAATGCTGGGTAAATGTTGCTCATGAGTGGGGCAGAGGGCAAATGCTAAATAGAAAATGTGGAGAGTATGACACAGGGCAGATGCTGGACACAAAGGGGGGGGGGGTGAAACCACATACAGTCAAACCTCGGTTTTCATTTGCCCCGGTTTTCATACGCTTCGGTTTTCAACGTCTTTTCTGACTGAGATTTTGTCCCGGTTTTCATGCATTGCTTCGGTTTTCAACGTCTTTTGACTGAGATTTTGTCCCGGTAGCAGGGAAGAAAAGCTGTCAACGTAAGCAGGAGATGTTGCATGAATGTGGGAGGCAGTTCTTTCTCTTGCAGGGTACGTCTGAAGCTATATCATTAAGATTTTCTGCCATTCTGAAGCATTGAGCAGATAATGTAAAGGTATTTTAATGGACTGAATTCAATGTGATTCCGAAGAGAGCTGGGCACAGCAGCTTGTCAGGGGTGGCTAAGGCCAGATGTTAACATACTGTACTGTACAGTACTGTACTTAGCTTGCTTTCAGTGATGTTAAATGTTCATTTATCCATTTCATTAGTCATTTATATTTATTTCTCATTGTTTTCTGTATGTAAAAATATAGTTATTCTCTATAAAATGTATTTTTTGTGAATATTTTTGGGTGTCTGGAACGGATTAATTGGATTTACATTATTTCTTATGGGAAATATTGCTTCAGTTTTCATACGTTTCGGTTTTAGTCAGACTTTTTCGAACGGATTAATCATGAAAACCGAGGTTTGACTGTATTGGGGCCACAGTGCAGGGGGTTGAAGTCAGATGTGGTGGACAGATGCTGGATATAAGCTTGAGGGATACAGACAGACATAGGGTGGGGGATATAAAGGGACAGAGAGCAGATGGTGGATATGGGGTGGGGGTATATGCTGGACATATGGTAGAGGGTTTAGGAAATAGAGAGCAGATGCTGGACATGGGGTAGGGGCCATAGAGAGACGGAGGGCAGATGCTGAACACAGGATAGGTGTCATAGGAGGATAAATGGCAGATGCTGGACATGAGGGATATAGAGTAGAGGCCAGACATGGTAGATGTGGAGGGCAGATGCTGGACGCAATGTGGGGGAGTGGAGGGCAGATGCTGAACATGGGGTGAGAGAGAGAGGAGATGTGGGGCATGAGGTGGGGGTAGAGGGGATGATGGACATGGGGTGAGGTGAAATGGGGAAATGCTGGACAAGGAGGTAGGGAGAGAGGGAATTCTGGACATCGGGGGAGGATGAGAAAAAGGGGAGAGGCGTGAGATTGGGGAGAAAGGGAGAGGCAAGATAGGCAGGAGAGAAGGGGATAGATGCTGAGCACAGGGAGAGTGGAAGAGAAAGAGAAAGGAAAGAGTTAGTTAAACACTGGGGAATAAATGGCTGGGGAGGATAGAGAGATGGAGTGATGGGTAATAAAAAGAGGAGACTAAGAACTGGATATAAGAAAGAGAAATTAAATCTGAGTTGATAAAGAAAGGAAAATAAATGGAAGCAAGTTGAAAGGAAAAAGATCAATGTCAGAGATGGGTGAAGAAGACAGGAGTGAAGAGAAGTGGCAGGTAGATTGCAGACTGAAAAAAGAGTCACACAGGACACAGAAACCAGATACCATGACCAAGACAATTCTAAAAATAAAATAGATAGATGATAAAAGTAAAGAATTTATGTTCAGTTTATTGACTGGAATATGTCCGTTTTTGCATTTTATATATGCCATCTTTATATTTTGCACAGTACAGGGGGAAATGCATCACTCTTTCTATTTCTTCTGTTGCACTGCATGCAGAGCCTAGCTTGTTGGGGTTTCAATTTAATTCTGTCTACATATTTCTACTTTGAGTTTGTTATAATCTATTCTGTACTTGGTGAGGGTCTAACTGTGTTCTGCCTGTGTGACCGAGACCATGTAACTATGGCAAAAGTGAATGACATATTTAAACTGTGTGCTGTTTTAATGCAATTATTTTTAGAGAGCAACTGTCTAAATCTGAACCGCATAAAACAGAGGCTATGTGGATTACACACATACCAGTGTGACAGTTTTTATTTATTAGAATTTACTATTAATCATTTATATAGCACTACAAGGCGTACATAGCGCTGTACAAACATATAAAGACGACAGTCCCTGCTCAGAGCGCTTACAATCTAATCAAGACAGACAGAACAATACAAGAGAAACAAGGGGGGTTCAAGTAGGGAAGGAGACACAAGGAGAACAAGGGATTAGGATTCGAATGCGGCCTCAAAGAGGTAAGCCTTTAGCATGGATTTGAAGAGGGGGATAGAAGAGACTTGACGTAAAGATAGAGGAAGTTCGTTCCATGCATATGGATCAGTTAGGTGAAAAGATCGAAGCCTGGAGTTTGCAAAGGAAGAAAAGGGCATAGAGAGAAGAAAGCCAGAGGAGGAACGGAGTTCACGAGGAGGGGTGTAGGGAGAGAGAAAAGAGGAAAAGTAATGAGGGGCAGTAGAGTGAATGCATTTATATGTTAGAAGGAGAAGTTTGAATTGGATAAGGAAATGGAAGGGGAGCCAGCGAAGTGATTTTAGAAGAGGGGTTATATGAGTGTATTGGGGCTGGTGGAAGATTAGCCGCACAGCAAAGTTATGGATAGATTGAAGAGGAGAGAGATGACACTGAGGGAGACCAGCAAGAAGGTGGTTGCAATAGTCAAGACGGGAGATGACCAAAGAATGGACATGAGCCTTAGTAGTGTGTTCAGAGAGGAAGAGACAAATTTTGTTAATGTTGTAGAGAAAGAAACGACAGGTTTTAGCTATATGTTGAATATGTGTGGAGAAGGAAAGGGAGGTCAAAGATGACCCCAAGGTTGGGGGCCGAGGAAACGCCTTTCCAGTAGTAGTTTAAGGTGAGTTACAATCAGGTACTCACCTGTGCTATTTGGCTGTAAACATTTTAGGTGTTATTGTAAATTACAGGTTGAATTTTGTTGAGCAAGTCTCTTTGGTATCAAAGGAATGCTTTTTGTTCTCCACCTCTTGTGCTCTATTAGACACCTTTAGGATTTTCAAGCTTTGCACATGTTAATTCATGCCACAGCAATTCAAGGTTAGACTAATGCAACACTCCGGTGCATTGAAAATTCTGCCATTAGTTTTCTCCATCAAGTTGGCAAATTTTAGCACATCGCTCCCTTGCTTGCCCAGCAACATTGGCTGCCATCTCGGTTTAGTATTAAATACAAAATCCTGTTATTTGCATGTAGAGCCTTTTGCAGTCAGTTTCCTATTCCATTAGCTACAGTGCTCACTCCATATTGGCTGTTACGTATCTTATGTGCTCAGAATGGTAGTAGCATGAAGTTTCTCGGGGCAGTTTCTCCAAATGGGTGAGTTTGCGGATACCATGACAGTGATGAACCTCACTTCTAAGCCAGGGTATGTGCAGTATCTCAGATGTGCTGCTAATACTCAGCATAGTACTTGCACAGTACCTCAACGTAGTACCTGAAAGCACAGTTACTTACCTGTAACAGGTGATCTCTGGGAACAGCAGGAATAAGTCTTCATATATGGGTACGTCGGTACCGACGGAGTCTGCGCGGGAACGCTTCCCAGCGTCCAATCAGAAAGCCTTTGGAAGCATCCCAACACATCTGCGTGCTGCCTTCCCGCCTTCCCAACTGCCTCTCCTCAGTTAAGTTTTAAAGCTGAGACAAAGAGAGAGAGAGCAAGAAGGGAAAGATAGAGATAGAGAAAAAGCAACTCCTAGGGGAGGTGGGTGGGTTGTGAAGACTTATTCCTGCTGTTCCCAGAGATCACCTGTTACAGGTAAGTAACTGTGCTATCTCCAGGAACAAGCAGGAATGAGTCTTCACATATGGGGACTCCCATGCTTAGATGCCCAGAGGGAGTCCTAGCATGTTGCAAGTCTAGAGTGAGCCATGCTATTCCTCAGGACCTCAGGCATCCTGGGGATGGAGGGTAGGAGTTGAATACAGAAAAGGAGCTGTGGAACAGCTGGCTAGAACAGGGCTTCTAAAGGGGAAGACCCTGTATAGAGGGCATTTAGTAGTAAAATATTGAAATCTGGGCCTCCCTTGTTGGCATGGCACAAGTCCACTGAGCTACATATGAATCTGTTAGAAGAGCCAGTGAATGTGCTCAAGGGGTACCTTACTGAGAAGTAGAGGTAAGAAAGTAGAAAGACAAGTGGAGGTCAGAACCGTTCAAGGTGAGAAATAGGATTATAGGGGTAATATAGTAGGTAGAGCTTCAGCAGCAGACGCAGAAGGTACTATTAAAGAAAGCTTAAGCTCTTTTGGTCCAAAAGCAGCACAAATTTAGGAACAAAAGAAAAAATGAGTCTGACCTAACTGGACTGGGGTTGGAATCAGTCCATGTAGGGAATAAAGGGTGTGGAGACCCTAGTATCTGATAAGAAAGTAAGGACAGACTCAGGAGCGCTAAGGAAAGAAAAAGGTACATGGAGATCTTCAGGAGTACCTAACCTAAAAGGTTATGGTGAGAAAAAAGTTTATTAATTACCACAGGAAGTGGTTATAAGTGTAGTCCCCTAAGCATGCTGGCACAGCATTGATAGGGGTAGTGCCCATCTGTCTGGATCAGATAGGAATGTAAGGATATCCGAACCTAACAGACAGATAGATAAGTATATGGATACAGATCTATCTAAAAATATATCTCACTTGATCTATAAATATATATGTATACTGTGGTAAGGAGAGTGTAGCACAGCCTTGGGAAATAGAGGAAAAAGGAACTTTTCCTTCTTTAAGGGGGATGGGCTCACCTAAACACAAGTGCAAAAGTAAAAGCAGTGAAAGAAACCACGCTTGCAGAGCTAGGCTGAAGCCACACCCAGACTCCATGGCAACCCTAAGTAACGATAAGGGACACCTGTGGGTGGAGCCAGAGGGGGAGCACACTGCCAAGCATTTAAGGTTAAGCAAACAGAAAGTGATGGACTGGATAGAACTGTTAGAAGCCTTGGAGGTGTTGGAAGCCATGGGAACAGCTTGAGAAGCAGCAGCTGGGGAAAGGCCAGAGGACAGTCTGAGTACTTTCCTTCTGGGAGAGAGAAGGGCAAAAGGCTGGCTGTAAGAAAGCTAGAACAGGAAGGCTCAGCTTCTTCTGAAGAAAGACAAATCTTCAGGCTGAGAAAGCCCAGGAAAGCTGGAAGAAAATCCTGCAGTGATTCCCTGAGCAGCTCTGACTCAGAGGACGTTACCTCCAACAGATGTCACAGCTGTGAAACTCCCACAGTTAAGCTCCAAGGTAGGAAAGTTGGAAAGAGTTAATGCTTATAACTCTGACTCAGATAGAGGAGATAGTTATACCTGCTAGCACTCAGAACAGGAAGAAGGGTTTTGTAGATAAAGCCAAGCAAACAAAGCCTGTTAATGTTTTACCAAGAGAAAGAAAGGCAGTTCAATGGGAGAAACTGTTTAAGCTGTTAAAGCATATAAACCTTAAAGTACCTGAACGTATTCAAGTTCCACAATCAGGCAGTGCAGAGGAAGAAATGGAGGTGGATTATAAGGAAGATGACCCGGATTCCACTTGCTCTGAAATGGAATGTGCTCTATGTGTTACTGCTGATTGAAAGAAGTAAAATACTAGGAAGAATCTCAGGAAGCAGTTCTCAGGTTCATGATAGCTGAAAGCTTTGAAAAGAGAAAGGAAATCTCTTAGTCTAAAACTTGCAAAGCTCTGTCTGTTGAAGAGAAGTAGATGATGCAATTGAGTTCTGTGCTGACCAGCTGAGAAGTGTTTTAAACTGAAGCAGCTAAAGTGAGCCGACAGAATTACTGAGTTCCGTTGTGTGCTTTAACTGCAAATAAAGCTGTTGTTTCTGAGATGAGAAATTTCCTAATGAAAGAAGTAAAGACATTTACTTGTAAATAATACCACTGAAACACACTGTTTGTAAAGAACTTTATTTGGGAGAAAATATCCTTGTTTTCTGTTACTGAGTTTGGAATCTTCTACAAAGGACTGTTACTAAACTGCACCAAGTTAAAAATCAATAAAAATTCCTGCGTTGCTTTAAAAACCACTTGGACTGCTTTTATACACAACTACACGTTTAAAGCTAAAAGATACAAGATGGTAGCCCGTCTTCACTAGGCTACCGCCTAGTGGAGGCGCGCCTGCCACAATACATATATATATATATATATATATATATATATATATATATATATATATTTAAATATATACACATATAGGGTATATATGCATATATCTATAAAGAGATATGTATGGGCAGAAGACACACAGATATATATATACACACACCGCCCCCCTGGTGGCACTGGGATGTCACAGCAGGGAGGGTGGACACAAAAATATTTTATGGTGGAGTTTAGCTCAAAGACAGGGCCCAGGTTTTTATAGTCCTGGTAGCCTTCTGGGTAACGAAAGCTCCAAAGAATATAACAGTCCGAGTGTAGGGAGAATAAAGACTTTTATTTCCCGTATTGCAAATAGGTTCAATAGCTCAGAATTTACATCAACACAAAAATGTCCTTGCTTCAGGATGAAAGAAAAAGAAACATGAACTGAGTTAGACCTGTTAACTTCACAGCAGTACTATGAGAAACACAGATTCAAACCTTCCCCCAGACCACAGCTCTACTCCTCGGCTAAGGGCTCAAAGCTTTCTTCCAGGCAATAGCTGCAATCCATCTCGGGGTCCGAAAGGTCATCCGGGAATTCCACCTGCATTGGAATATCAGTCAGTCAGGAATATCTAGTGGCTCGCATTCAGGCTTTTTATATAATGTTTGTACAATGTCCCAATGCGCTGCATCCAAAGGTAAGCCTTGGTTTTGTACACCTCTAGAGTGAGGACAGTTTCTCTTGCCTACTGCTCTTTTACTGGAGAGTTTCTTTTTTGGCACAGGTTTGTATTTTGTAGCACAAATAGTTCTAGAAGGACAGCATTCCTCTAGGCCCTGCTCCTCCTGCGTCACAGCATTCATAAAATCACAATCAGTAAAATAGTGATTACCTTTCCTTTTGGGTTTATCCCGGCCAAGTGAGGGTTGATGCTTGTTCCTGCCGTGGTTTGGCTTCTCTGACACCAAGGTAGGCCTCCAATTCTCCGGCCGGCCTCCTGCTGGGGTTAAGCCACACTCGCACCACAGCTTCTTTCTCTCCGTGCCAAGAATGTTACCTTTCAAAGTAACTCTTTCACCTCCTTCTTGGTTACTCCTCGTTGTGTCTTTCAAAGGTTGCCGGCCTCTGCCAGACTCAGGTCCAGGACTCTCTGGCACAGTCCTTCTCCTTCCAGGGTTAGCTTCTTCTTTGTATCTTTCCCACTTGGAAAGCGTATCCTCTCCCCTCTTGGGATATCTGAAGTGGATTCCTTCACCTGGTTCTGCTGAGTCTGCTGGGCAGGTTCCTTCTGTCAGGACTCCTATTCCCTGGTCCTTCTCTCCTTCCAGGAAAGCTCTCCTTTCTCCTTCCAGGGTTAGCTTCCTTCCTGTGTCTCTTGTGTCTCCTGTGTCTGGGCTTTTAAAAGGAATTCTTCCCTTTCTGGATTGGGTGCAGGCCGGTATTGCATCATTGGCTCTGGGGTGTGGCTCCTCAGTCCTCCAGAGGTCCCTCTTGCTTCCCCTATATGGCTCCTCGCGATGCTGCAGCCGGTGTTTGCCTCTTTTTTCTAAGTTAAAAGCATTTTCTTCCGTCTGCAGAGGGTCTGCAGTACCACAATATATATATATATATATGAATATATATGAATATGTAGGCATATAGACACATATCTCCAGGTATGTGGATGGAGAGATGTCTATAGAACCTGATCCCCCATAGGGATATGGGGAGAGAGGAAGATTTATCTAACAGCAAGAAGGTTGATACCTGCTTGAAGAGATATATAGAAAAACCTCTTTTCCTGGTTATGACTGGCAGAGTCAGAGGAAAAGTCCCTCTGACAAGAAGAAGTCTGGATTCTTTTTAGAATTTGAGGTCTTGAATAACCAGGATGGCCTACGTGAAAATTGAAGAGGATAACTTCAGCCTGCAGGCAGGCAGTCCAGATCTCTCCAGAATTGCAGTATGGAGAGTGGATGGAGGACGCCACTGGAGTCCCTAGTGACCCACCTATGAAGGCAAGATGGGTATTAGGCGTCTTCTAGCTGCCATTGAAGAAAATTATCTCTGACAAAAAGACCAAAGGAGATATGGGCCAAGCCAGGGATTTGGCCATTCTTTAGGTTTGCACGTAATAAAGGCCTGAGGCTTATATCTCAAAAGAGATTTAAGATGAGATGGTAAGGGTAGGGAATACCAACCAATCATGGAACATGACTGGGGGAACCTCTCCTAACCATCTAGGGTTATCTGCTAAGCCAGATACAAATGCTCTCTAGCAAGGGCCCATAGTGTAGGGTTGCAGAGAGCATGCTGCAGGTTGGTTAGAAGAAAAAACTGGCTGTGAAAAGCCAGCAGGTAACGAGCTATTCTGCCAAGGACAAGGACGAAGAATAGAAATTAACCAACCAGAGTGTGATAATATTGTTTCCCAAACGAGGTTGATAACCTGTTTGGGACGTAGCACTGAGGCTAGGCGAACAGAACCAGTGGCTTAACCATTAGGAATTGCTGTAACTGCAGCAACTACCAGGGCAGCTGATAACATTTTCTTTTCTTTCTCCCTTTTTTAGATTGGGAAAAAGAAACAACAGACATGGTAGGATTTCCTGATGTCTGATGTGCTGTCCTAAGGTAAGGGGGGGGGGTGGGGGGGACAACTCCCGAAGGGAGAATTCCCCAGTAGAACAGGTAGAGGACCAGAAGGCTTACCAGTGTAAAAGAGCCACTCTTACCAACCAATGTTGTAGTAAGAGGGAGGTAAGACAAAGATGAAAGAGACCGACTATGGAGGAAGTCTCTGAGAGTGAGGGAGGCGTAGCCTAGTGGTTGAGGCAAGGTACCACAGGCCGGAAGGTAGGTGGTTCAAATCCCACTAGAGGACAGCAACCTTGGGCCGGAAGGACTGGGGTTTCTAGTCCCACAGGTGCTCCTTGTGGTCTTGGGCAAGCCACTTAACCCTCCATTGCCCATGTTCCCTGTAAGTATTAGTGTATGTGTCATATCCCCTCGTGTTAGATGTATCCCCCAACCGTTTTGACCCGGTGAAAAGCGGGATATAAATGCAGCTAAATAAATAAATAAGATGATACATGCCAGTACAGGGAAACAACTGTCTAATGATAGGTGTTACTTCTCTTTCCTCCAAGAGGAAGAGGAAAACCTGTTAAGAATGGGCATGATCATCATAAAGACTCTTAAAGTTAAAGAAAAGATGTCTCATGAAGAGATATCTAGGAAGGTTAGGATAAATTTAGTGCAGATACTGCAAATGAAAAAAAGCAGACTGCTACTCAAACCACCAACCAAGAGGGGCCATGATGATCTATCTGAAACCCTGCGAATGCTGGGTTTGTTGACCCTGTTGAGGCTGTGGATTCTTCAGACCAGGGCGATGTTTCCCCTGTTTGGGAACATCTGTATGATGGGCAGATGATGGATAAAACCTTCTCCCCTTAGGGGAAGAAAGTTTGGTAGGACATTTCCTACCTACTAGGAAAGAAGAAGGCGTAGTACAGCCTCTGGAAACAGGAACGTCAGTGGTTAACTGAGCAACCTGGAGTAAAGACTCCTTGTTGAAGAGATTTTCTTCAGTCGTTCTTGTGCCCATTTGTCCAAGTCCAAAGCCTGGAGCCAGGCTTTACGTCGTGCCCCTATAGCTATAGCAGAAGTTCTGCTAACAGACTCAAAAGAGTCTAGGGAAGCATGAGTCAGAAACCTAGAGATATTGTGAGCATGACTAACCAGTGAGGAATAGTCTGCATTCTTGGGCTCTTGAAGAAAAGGAGTCAAAAAATGTAATTTCTTTGTGACCTCCTCAAGAGATAACCCCATATAAAAAATATATGAGAGAATTCTTGCTGAAAGCATGGATGCCTGGAAGGTTTGGCGTCCAAAGGCATCTAAAGTCTTAGACTCACGACCTGGCGGATAAGAAGAGTGCTTTTTAGAACTCTTCACCCGCCTCATTGCTGATCCTACAACAATGGAATGATGAGGAAGTTGAATCTTTTGAAATCCTGGAGAGGGGGGCACCTGATATAGAAGATCAGTTGCTCTGGAAGGTGGGGGTACCTTTAAAGGAGCTTCCCACATTCGTAGAAGGAGATCCTGCAAGGAATGATGCAAAGGAAGCATGATGTTCTCCTTTGCTGTGCCAGGAATATGGATGGATCCTGTATTCCCTTGTGTAGGATCTTGTCCAGGAATAGAAATGGCAAGTGATTATGCCATATCCAGGAGGAAAGCTTGAAAAGAAGGATCCCCAGAGGGAACTTGCTTCGGATTGGCTAGATCTGATGAAGAACTAGCGTTAGCACCGAGGGATCTATCGAAGTTTATAGGAATAGAAGATCCTGAATGGTGCAGTATGGGATCCTTAGAGGATGGTCTGCAGGAGGTCGGGACCAGCGACGGTCGGTAGCACATCGTCCATGCTAGGGATTGATTCCAAACTCGATATCGAGGGAAGCGAGCCTGATGAGAGAAGCATGGAAGGCACCGACAGCAATGGTACTGTGGATAACGGTACCGAGTTCGGTACCGTATCCGATACCGGTGGATGAAGACCAGCCGGTGGCAACTCTAACGGTATCGAAGAAACTGAGAGTGCCAGATCCGAATTATCAGAACCGAGCCTTCGGTACCGTCTGGTGTCGATACCGAGGCGTGTCGGTACCCAGTCCTCCAGACTGGAGATCGATTCCATACTCGGCATCGAAGGAAGCGAGTCTATCGATGCACATCTGGAGGGTACCGACGTTGATACTAGTATCGGTACCGGTACCGATACTGGAAGGTCGGTCTGTAGTGTATCCGACAGCCCCGTAGGTACCGAGGACACCAGACGACGATCCTTGGTGAGGAATGTTTCATCCAACACCATTGCCGATGCCGGGGTATCGGTACCGCTCGAAGCGGATGCCACCACCGGGCATGGCTCAGGTATGTTCTGTGAGGGGTGAACCTCAGGAACAACCTGAAACCCCACACAGGCTTTGGAGGCCAAAGACTCCCACCGGGGTTTTGTAGCCAGTGGATTCTCGAGGGCAAGGCCGGAGGCATCTCTATGCTCTGCATCAGATCTGCCACTCGAGGACTGGCTAGTCTTAACAGACTGTTTTTGGGTTACCTGATCCTGTGCAGAAGAAGATATGGTCGGTGCCCAGAAACTGGATGGGGACTGCGTGTCGAGGGGAACTCGATGTTGAAAACTTCTTCCCACAATAGTATTGCAGGAGGGACACTCCGGAGGAAAATAGTCAGGACCCAAGCAGGTTGGACACTAATTGTGGGTGTCCAACCTTGAGTTTGTACCGCCACAGTTTGTACATTTCTTGGGGATAGTGGCTGGCGGTTCCATGAAGGAAAGTGGAGAGGCCTAGCAGGCCTGAAAAACCGTGAGACACTGAGAAGGAAAAAAATATTCCTTAAAAAGGAAAAATTTTACCGGTGGCGTCGCGGAAGGCAGCCGCGACCACAAGAAAACTAAAAAATAAAAGATGAATTTTCTGCGGTGACAGGAGGACGTCCTGCCGGCTCCGCAGAAAAACAAAAACTGAGGAGAGGCAGTTGGGAAGGCGGGAAGGCAGCACGCAGGCGTGTTGGGATGCTTCCAAAGGCTTTCTGATTGGGCGCTGGGAAGCGTTCCCGCGCAGACTCCGTCGGTACCGATGTACCCATATGTGAAGACTCATTCCTGCTTGTTCCTGGAGATTGTAACTTCCCTAACCACCTAGCTGCTACCCATTATAGGTGGTATATCAAATAAATAAAACTATAAAGCTGTAAAGACAGCTTCCTTCTATAGTTCATAAGGTGTAACATGTATAGGTAGTTTGTCAAGATGTGCTTGGAAATTCTTTGTCAAGCCTGTGACTCCCAACATGATGGGAAATATTTCCGAATCTTTCTGTCACATTTTCTTGTCTCTGACTGCATTTCTTGGTACTTCAGAATCTTCTCCCTCTCCACGTGATTCACAGAATAATCACTTGGAACCGACACCTCTATTGTCAATGCTGTTCTGGTGTTTTTCTCCTATGTTGGGTTTCTGTGCATCCAGTTTCCACGCATGAAGTTTCTATGTAGGATCTGTAATAATCTGTAGTTATCTTCCGCCAGCCCCATTATGCCCTTCTCAGGTCCCTTCATTGGCTCCCTATCTGTTTCCGTATCCAGTTCAAACTTCTCCTACCGACCTATAAGTGCACTCATTCTGCTGCATCTCACTACCTTTCCTCTCTCATCTCTCCCTACACCCTTCCTTGTGAACTCCGCTCTTCTAGTGAATTACTTCTGTCTGTGCCCTTTTCTTACACTGCCAACTCCAGATTTCGTTCCTTTTACCTTGCTGCTCCTTATGCCTGGAACAAACTACCAAAGTCTGTACATCAGGCTACATCTCTGACCCTTTTCAAATCCATGCTGAAGGCTCACCTCTTTGAGGCTGCTTATGGATCCTGTTCTGTTTAATCTCCTTTCTACCTCCTTACCATTCCCTGGATGTATCCTTGTCCTCAGCTGTTGTGTTCTCTGTCTTGACTAGATTGTAAGAACAGGGATTGTCTTTTACATATGCCAGTACAACACTGCACCTTGTAGCACTATATAAATGATAAATAGTAGTAGTAGTAGTTCAATTTTCCGAATAGGTGTAAGGATGTTCTAAGGTGCTTCTCTTTTCTGAGTAGGCTACTTATAGTGTTAATTTTAGAAGCTGGTGTTGTTATATGGTATGGTAAGTTTGCTTTATAGGTCTTCAGTGACTTTTGTAGGGTTTTGTGTTAGTTCACAATCTGCCTGGCACTAGAGAGGCTGTTAACGAGATGACACTGGAATCATATTCTTTTTTTCTTGTATGTTGGGTTCTATGGTGAAATGTCCTAGTTCTGCATGCTCACATGCCAAGGGGCATAAAGTAAAAGAGAACCACAGTGTAGTTTCTAACACCAAAATAAAAGGATTTTTATTTGGTTGTTTATGATACCTCTACGGTTGGCCTTGTATTATTTCATTTAATTATTTAGCCTGGCACTCTAAGATAAAAATTACTGACACCTGTAAATATATATTCTCCTCTGTTGGAGGAGAGGTTTGTTGGATGCAAAATAGATGTTCAAAAAGAAAAAGAGAGAAGCATATTGCAGTTTCTAATATCAAAATAAACTTAGTTAAATTATAACTAATTTTATTTTGGTGTTAGAAACTACACTGTGGTTCTCTTTTATTTTATGCCCCTTGGCATGTGAGCATGCAGAATATATATTTACAGGTGTCAGTAATTTTTGTCTTAGAATGCCAGGCTAAATAATTAAATGAAATAATACAAGGCCAACCGTAGAGGTATCATAAACAACCAAATAAAAATCCTTAACCTCCAGAACAGATAATATTTACACTTTATCTTTCTTTATCTTTATCTTTATTCGTCGCTTGATATACCGCCCAGGCAGGTGCGTCAGGGCGGTGTACAATACAATTAAACAGTAAAATCAGGAAAAGGGAAAAGAACGCCATTACTCAGATAGGACAGCGAGAGACAGAAAAGCAAAAGTGGGAGAGAGACAGGTTAGGGGAGGTATGTGTGGGAAGGCCAGTCACTCCTAAGGGTCTGATAGATCAAAAGCCTGTTGAAAGAGATGGGTCTTGAGTAGGGACTTAAATCGAGGGAAGGAAAGCTCGGTACGGAGGGCAGATGGGAGTGAATTCCAGAGTGCTGGAGCCAGAAAGTAAAATGCGGAGTGTCGTGTCGTTTCCAAATGGGCTGAGGATGGGGAAGGGAGATAAAGACGGTAGCCATGTGAACGGAGGAGGCGAGGGGAAGGTTGTAAACTGATAGAGTCGGCTAGGTACTGCGGAGAACCAGTGTGCAATGCTTTGTGAGTGAGTATGAGTATTTTGTAGTGGAAGTGAAAGTTAAGTGGGAGCCAGTGTAAGCGGAGGAGGAGAGGAGTAATGTGATCGCGGGGGGAGGAGTAAGAGAGTAAACGAGCGGCTGTATTCTGAACTAGTTGAAGACGGTGAAGTTGATACTTTGGGAGACCTGCTAGGACAGTATTACAGTAATCTAATCTTGACAGAACCAGGGAAATAACTAAAGAAGTGAGAGAGGAGGAAGGGAGAAAAGGGCGAACAGCTCGAATTTGACGGAGGAAGAAGAGAGAACTTTAAACCAAATACAGTTATCAGAGGTCAACAAATGAACAGTTATAATCATCAGAAACATAAGCTTGACAAGATCTCAAAATAACAACCAGAGCTACCTAAGATCAATGATGAGATGGGAGCACTCTAGTACAGGCCTCTTGGGCCGCGATACTGGAAGGTCAATTTTCGATCTTATGTAGCTCTGGTTGTTATTAACTGTGTATTTGGTTTAAAGTGTTAATATTATCTGTTGTGGAGGTTAAGGATTTGTATTAGGCTAAATAATTAAACAGCTACAATATTTGCTGCATTTTAATTACATAACCACAGAAAGAGAACCCCTGCTCGCTCCTTGAGTGTCTTGGGGAACCAACTCATCACTTGCTTGTTTGATATATTGGCTTCCTATCCATCTAGCGTTTAAAAAGATAACCATAATGATATGCAAATGAATATGCAAATATGTCATCCTACCCTTTCCCCCCCCCAATGAAGCAGTCAAACTACGCCCATGGTAAAAAGAGACTGCAGTTACAGTAATGAATCAGTAAACATTAAGATTGTTAGGACTTTGCTACTAAAACTAATGATAGGAATTTATTAATAATGAATAATAATAGAAAATACTCTTTGCATCAAAACATGTTTTCAGCTTCTGCACCCAATCGTCAAATGTTGTGCCACAAACAGTCGTTTTTGGCAACTTGAACCTATAAGAGATAAAAAACAAGAGGATTTTAACATATTCAATACCACTTACAAATTGCACATCACAGTAACACGGAACAAAAAGGACATTGTCCTATAGTAGCTAAAACTTTGATAGGGATTCTACTTCAGAAAATGGATGTTTAGGATTGTGTGTTCAAAAACCCTAGTATTTTAGAAAAGGCATGGTGAACATGGACAGAAAACAACAGTAGGGTTCTTCTACAGTCCGGGCTGCAGGAAGGAGCAGCGGCATTCTGGATCTGTGGGCAGCATGAGTTTTTCCAGGAGCCAGACATGATATTCGGCCCTAAAAATTACTTCTCCTCCCAGTATGGTTAGAACATAAAAACATAAGATATGTCATTAGTGGGTCAGACCAGGGTCCATCACTTTTCCAACAGTGGCCAATCCAGGTCACAAGTACCTAGTAGGTTCCCAAAAAGACACATATAAGAACATAAGATATGCCATACTGGGTCAGACCAAGGTCCAACAAGCCCAGTATTCTGTTTCCAACAGTGGCCAATCTAGGTCATACAGTTTCCCCAAAAGACACAGGTTCCACAGTGCTTGTATTGGGTCAAGCATTGATATCCTCGGTCCCTTTTTAATAATGGTTCATGAACTTTTCCTCCAGGAACTTGTCCAAACCTTTTTTAAAAACAGCTACACTAACAACCTTTACTACATCCTCCGGTAACAAATTCCAGAGTTTGATTAAATGTTGAGTGAAAACATATTTTCTCTTATTTGCCTTAAATAGTTTACCTTTTAGCTTCATTGCATGTCCCCTAGTCTTTCTATATTCTGATAAAGTAAACAGTTGATCTACATTTGCCCGTTCCACTCCGTTCATTAATTTATAGATTTCTATCATATCTCCCCTCAGCTGTCTCTTTTCAAGGTTAAAGAGCCCTAACCTTTTTAGCCTTTATTCATTGCGGTATCCTTCCACCCCTTTTACCATTTTGGTGGCTCTTCTCTGAACATTTTCTAATAACGCTATATCCTTTTTAAGATACGGCGACCAGAATTGCACACAATATTCAAGGTGCGGTCGCACCATGGAACGATACAGAGGCATTATAATATCCTTTGTTTTATTTTCCATTCCTTTCCTTTTGATACCTAGCATTCTATACCTCTATCATATCTCCCCTCAGCCGTCTCTTTTCCGGAGCACTAACCTTTTAAGCCTTTCCACATAGGGGTATCCTTTCATCCCATTTACCATTTCAGTGGCTCTTATTTATTTGGTTTTATATACAGTGCTTTTTCAAATTCAGTGCGGGTTACAAGGAACCTTTTTCTAATTCCACTATAACCTTTTTAAGATACAGCGACAAGAATTGCACACAATATTCAAGATGCTGTTGCATCATGGAACGGTACAGAGGCATTATAATATCCTTTGCTTTATTCTCCATTTGTTTCCTTATGATACCTAGCATTCTAGTTGCTCTCTTGACTGCCACTGCGCATTAGGCAGAGTTTTTCCGTGAGTTATCTATGATAGCGCCTAGATGTTTTTCCTGGGTGGTGGTTCCTAATGTGGAACCTGGCATCGTGAAACCACAATTTGGGTTATTCTTACCAAGGTACAATGTAGAAAGGTGAATAGTGGAGTACCACAGGGATCTGTGCTGGGTCTGCTGCTTTTTAACATATTCATGAATTACCTGGAAATGGGAATAACAAGTGAGGTTATCAAATTTGCAGATCACACAAAACTATTCAAAGTTGTTAAAACCCATGAGGATTGGGGAAAATTGCAAGAGGATCTTGATAAATTGGAAGACTGGGCATCCAAATGGCAGATGAAATTTAATGTGGACAAGTGCAAAGTTATGCACCTAGGAAAGAACAACCCAAACTATGGTTACACAATGCAAGGTTCCACATTAGGAACTACCACCCAGGAAAAAGATTTAAAAGTCATCATGGATAACATGTTAAAACCCTCCGCCCAGAGTGCAGTGGTGGCCAAGGGAGCAATTAAAATGCTAGGTATCATAAGGAAACGAATGGAGAATAAAACAAAGGATATTATAATGCCTCTGTATCTTTCCATGGTGCGACCACACCTTGAATATTGTGTGCAATTCTGGTCGCCGTATCTTAAAAAAGATAAAGCGTTATTAGAAAAGGTACAGAGAAGAGCCACCAAAATGGTAAAGGGGATGAAAGGATACCCATATGAAGAGAAGCTAAAAAGGTTAGGGCTCTTCAACCTAGAAAAGAGACGGCTGAGGGAAGATATGGTGTTGTTGTTGTTAAGTGCCGTTGAGTCGGTGTCGACTCATGGTGACCCTCTGGATAGCTATCCTAAATTGTGTTCGGTCTTCAGTCAGGCGGCTTATTGTTGACAGACTGGTACCCGTAGCTGCTGTTATTGTATCGATCCATCTCATTGCTGGCCTTCCTCTTTTGCGTTGACCTTCTATCTTGCCAAGCATGATGTCTTTCTCTAAAGATCTCTCTCTCCGCATGATGTGTCCAAAGTATGAAAGTCGAAGTCTTGTCATCTGAGCTTCTAAAGAAAGCTTAGGTTTGATCTCCTCTAGTACAGACTGGTTTGTTCTTCGGGCAGTCCATGGTATACACAGTATTCGACGCCAGCACCATAATTCAAAGGCATCAATTTTCTTCCTGTCTATCTTTTTCACTGTCCAGCTTTCACATCCATATGATGTTATTGAAAATACCATGGCTTGAACAAGTCGAATCTTTGTATGGAGAGAGACATCTCTGCTCTTGAGAATCTTATCTAGGTCTTTCATAGCCATTCTGCCAAGAGCAATGCGTCGTCTGATTTCTTGACTGCTTGTTGCTTCTTTATTAATAGTTGATCCAAGTAGGTTAAAGTTATTCACAATTTCAATTTCTTCTCCTTCGACAATGAACCTGTTGATTATGCCAGTTGTCATGATCTTTGTCTTCTTTACATTAAGGTGCAGGCCCATTTTGAGACTATGTTTTTGATTGTGAGAAGCAAATGTTTCAGATCATCTTCACTTTCCGCCAGTAATGTGGTATCTTTATCTTTATCTTTATTGGTGACTTAATATACCGCTCAGGCAAAAAGCGTCAGAGCGGTGTACAATATACAAAAACAGCTGCGGGGAAGAAAGAAAAGAACGCCAAATATATGACAGGAAAGATTAGGAGAAAAGGAGAAAGCAAAAAGGAGAGGAAAGGTAACAGGAAGAATAACTATGGAAAAGTCAGTGGCGGGGGGGGGGAGGGGTAGCAGGTGGGGGAAGATCAAAGCAAGACAAAAGAGGTAGGTTTTTAAGCGGGTTTTAAAAGTTTTCAGGGAAGGTTCTAGACGGAGGTCCGGGGGAAGTGAATCCAGAGACGGGGCCCAAGGAAGTAAAAGGCAGAAGAGCGGGTGGATTCAAGGTGAGCCTGTGAGGGGGATGGTAGAAGTAAACGGTTAGCGTGAATGGAACGGAGTGAGCGGTGGGGAGTGTGGAGATGGATCTGATCTGCGAGGTAAAGAGGGGTACCTGAGTAGATAGATTTGTGAACGAAAGTGAGGACCTTATATTGAATGCGGAAGGGGACAGGGAGCCAGCATAGCGAAGGTTGTTGATGAGTCTTCCACCAATCTTCACACCTGTTGTCTTCATACAATCCTGCTTCTCTGATGATTTGTTCTGCATATAAATTAAACAGGTAGGGGGAAAGTATGCAGCCTTGTCTTACACCTTTGCTTATTTTAAACCATTCTGTTTCTCCTTATTCTGTTCGAACTGTTGCTTCTTGATCAATGTACAGATTGTGCAAGAGAACGATCAGGTGTTCTGGTATACCCATGCTTCTTAATGTGGCCCAGAGTTTCTCATGGTTTACACAGTCAAAAGCTTTGCTATAGTCAATAAAGCACAAATAGATATCCTTTTGGTATTCTTTAGTCTTTTGAAGGATCCATCTCACATCCGCAATGATGTCTCTCGTTCCTCGCCCTTTTCTGAACCCTGCTTGCACTTCAGGTAGTTCTTGTTCCAGGTATGATTGTAGTCTCTTTTGAATAATCTTCAGTAGAATCTTGCTGGCATGTGGGATCAGAGCGATTGTGCGATAATTTCCACAGTCAGTTGGATCACCTTTCTTTAGTATTGGTATAAACACAGATCTTTTCCAGTCAGTTGGCCATGATGCTGTCTTCCATATTTCTTGGCAGAGGCTTGTAAGTATGGTAACAGCCGCATCAGATTGCTGTAATACCTCTATGGGAATGCAATCAATGCCTAGTGCTTTGTTCTTTGATAAGGCTTTCAATGCTGCTTCAACTTCCTCTTTCATCACCAATGGTTCCAGATCATAAGGTACAGGTTGAAACGGCTGTTGGTCCACTTGATCTTTATCATATAAAAACTCTGTATATTCCTTCCATCTTTTCTTGATCTTCTCAGCATCATTCAACATAGAACCTTGAGCATCTTGTAACATTCCAGTTCGAGGCTGGAACATTTTCTTTAACTCTCGTAGCTTTAGGAAAGCTGATCTTGTTCTTCCTCTAATAGTTTCTGCTTCTATTTCCTTGCATGCGTCATTGTAGTACTTTTCCTTGTCCTGTCTTGCTGCACGTTGGAAATCTCTGAGTTCTGTGATTGTCTTTCTTTCTCCTCTGGCTTTAGCTTCTCTGCGTTTCTGGGCAATTTTCAGAGTTTCTTCCGTCATCCATTTTGGCCGTTTTTTCTTTTTTACGTTTTGTAGAGACTTCTCGCTTTCTTCCAACACAACCTTCTTTATATCATTCCATAACTCTTCTGGAACTCTATCATTTGTATCTAAAGCAGCAAATCGATTTTGCAGGCAGTCTTTAAATTCCAGTGGTATATTCTCAAGGTCATATTTTGCTGCATTCATGAGTGGTTTGCTCTTTTTCAGCTTTAGCTTGAGTTTGCATACTAGTAGTTGATGATCTGTACCACAGTCAGCTCCAGGTTTTAGAACATAAGAACATAAGATATGCCATACTGGGTCAGACCAAGGTCCATCAAGCCCAGTATTCTGTTTCCAACAGTGGCCAATCTAGGTCATATGTACCTAGCAGTTTCCCCAAGAGACACAAGTTCCACAATGCTTGTACTGGGTCAAGCATTGATATCTTCGGTCACTTCTTAAATAAGAACATAAGATATGTCTTTGTTGATGTTATAGAGCTTTCCATCGTTGACTTCCACAGATGTAGTCAATTTGATTTTTATACAATCCATTGGGTGAAGTCCATGTGTACAGTCGCCGCTTGTGTTGCTGGAAGAAGGTGTTCGAGATGAATAGATCGTTGGTCTTGCAGAATTCTTTCAGTCTTTCTCCAGCTTCATTTCTGTTGCCAAGTCCATATTTTCCAACTACTTTGTCTTCTTCTTTGTTGCCAACCTTTGCGTTCCAATCACCCATGACTATCAGGATATCCTGTTTGCATGTTCTGTCAATTTCAGCTTGTACTTGTTCATAGAACTCTTCAATTTCATTCTCTTCTGCAGCTGTTGTTGGGGCATATACTTGAATTATAGTTGTGTTGATAGGCATTCCTCGTAGACGAATAGAGATTAAGCGTTCGCTGACTGCATTGTATTTCATTACAGTTCTTGCAAGTTTCTTCTTTATTATAAATGCAACACCATTTCTTCTTTGTCTTTCATTTCCAGCATAGTAGACCATGTGATCATCTGATGCAAAGTGCCCGATGCCAGTCCATTTCAGTTCGCTGACACCCAACAGATCAAGTTGTACACATTCCATTTCATTCTTGACCACCTCCAACTTCCCTTGGTTCATGCTTTGTACGCTCCATGTTCCAATGTGTAAGACATCTTTACAGCTTCTGACTCTCATTTCATGCACAGCTATAAATTAATGAATGGAGTAGAACGGATAAATGTAAATCGATTGTTTATGTCATCAAAATTTAGAAAGATTAGGGGGAATGAAATGAAGCTACAGGGTAACCTACTGTATTAAAGACTAATAAGAGAAAATATTTTTTCACTCAACGTGTAATCAAACTCTGGAATTTGCTACCAGAGGATGTTGTAAAAGCTGTTAGCATAGCTACTGTAGGCTTAAAAAAGGTTTGGAAAAGTTTCTGGAGGAAAGGTCCATAAACCATTATTGAAGAGGACTCGGGATATCCACTGCTTGACCCAATACAAGCATTGTGGATCCTGTGTCTTTTGGGGAAACTGCTAGGTACTGTGATAAGGAAGCTTATCATAGCTCAGGTAGGAGCTATAGAAAACATGATGTGACTCTGAACAAGCAACCTGTCAGTTTTGGTAGAAGTAAGAAAACAGAGTTTTCACATAAAAGACTACCAGTCCCAGAATGCACCAGGTTTCCAGCAGCCATGAGAGGGGCTGAAGTGAGAAAACGTGTGTGCAATCAAGAGAGCTATGAGGTAATCCCTAAGCACTCATCTCAAAGGGCAGGGCCTGATTCAACACAGCTGCGCTGTGTTAGGGAGGAGCACACATTAGGACAGAATAAGAATAGAGCTTATTCTACAGATAATAGCTTCAGCTACAGAGGGAGATACAGCAACAGCTTCAAGCTCAAGCACCAACATCATCTCGAGAAGCAGAAGCCAAGCCAAGCGGATAGAGAGAGAAGGAAACTCTCTGGAAGGAAGAGAAGAAAGGCCATTGGAAGGTCTGGGAGATTCCAAGGCAGTACCTATACTGGGAGGTATTCCAAATGCCAGCAGAGTCCATTGGACTGGAGTCAGCCAGAGGAATGGAATGGCAGAGATAGGAATCACCAGTGGCTACCTGGAAGAGAGAAGACTGCACGTGGAAAGGACTTTCAGACCTATGCCAGAAGGTATGTGAGAGAGGATCCAGTGTCCAGGGATCAAGATTGGAAGGCTGGACATCAGAACTGGATTACATACTGGCCAGGCTATACAGAGAGGAATTATGATAGCAGGAGAGGCTCAGGTATGAACACTGATCCAGACCCTATCTATAATAGAGAATGGCAGCAAGGGAATAAGCATTCTCATGACAGTGCCTTATTGAAAGACTCGTCTGTACCAATGTATGATAGT
Source organism: Ichthyophis bannanicus (assembly GCA_033557465.1). NCBI lineage: Eukaryota > Metazoa > Chordata > Amphibia > Gymnophiona > Ichthyophiidae > Ichthyophis > Ichthyophis bannanicus. Next base: position 279,209,902 of record CM066044.1, on the reverse strand, counting down.
GACCCTATGCTGATTGATGAAGGGGGAGATACAGCAGATGAAACTATTAATTACATGGACTGTTCTCTATCTAAATGCTATTGCTAGCTTTCTGTGAGCAAACACATCAGCCATCACAAAGAAACCTAACTTTGTTCTTATTTCCACTGAAAACAGCTCTTAAAGCAGGATATTGGGTTCACACAGTAGCAGCCAGCCAGCTAAAGGGTTTCAGCTGGACAATTGATAGTAATTAAAGCTGCACCTGATTGTGTGTGTGAGCAAGGGAAAATCACTGCTGGATCTGCGTGGAAAATAAGCAGAAGTTAACCTAACAAGCAAAGTTCATTTATTTCTTTGTGCCTTTTTATTTGGTAATTATTTGCTAAGAAAACATTAGCTAATTGCCTGACAAGTTGAAGGTTGTTTTCTGATTTGCTTTGTGACTTTATGTTATCCATTTAAACACTGCAAGCAAGTAACCTCATTTATATTGCTAACAAGCATACTTGTGCTGGGTGAATTAAACCCCATCAATAAAAGAAGTATTTTATTGGCTTTACCACTGGTTACACAACTCAATTATTGTCTTCAGCTGTGTTTGGGAGTGAATGAACTACATTACCCACAATACCTTGCAAGAATCATAAGAATATATGCATCGTCAAGATTGTGTAAGTTCTCACCCTAGGCAGCCGTCTGACAGTACTTGTGATCTAGATTGGCCACTGTTAGAAACAGGATACTGGGCTTGATGGACCTTGGTCTGACCTAGTATGGCGTATCTTATGTTCTTATTTATTTATTTGGTTTTATATACCGCACTTTTTAAGATCAGCGCAGTTTATTTTATTTATTTAACATTTTTATAGCGCATTTTCCAAAGTTCAAATGCGGTTTACATTAAACAAGGGAGTTGAATTGTACAGAGAGGTACATATTCATTACATGGAACGTTTAACGTTATACAGAGAACAGAGTAACATTGTAACATTGTGAACGATAGTCCAATTAGTGTTAGCATAGTAACATAATATAAATTAGTAGCTATTTACATTTATATTCTTGGAGGGCTTAATGGGCAGGTTTTCCTGGGGGGTAATGATGGTCCTGGGGGGTAATGATGGGGGGTATTTAGGTTAGGTTGGTGTCTGTTTTGTTGAGTGCGGTGTTCGAGGAGGGAGTTGTTTCTTCGATCCAAAGTGAATGGTGAACAGGTGGGTTTTGATTGTTTTGCGGAAAGTGGTGAGGTCATCTATTGATCTTATACTGTCTGGGAGATTGTTCCAGGTTCCCGGGGAGAAATGTGAAAAGGCTCTGTTGTTGGATAGTTTGTTGGATTTTCTAAATTTGGATGGGGTGGTGAGCTTGTTTTTATTGCACTCACGCTGGTTTCAGATCTTGTTCTCCCTGGTGATGAGGGTAGTGATGTAGGATGGGGTAATATCTTTGATGATTTTGAATGTAGTTATAAAAATTTTGTATTGAATGCGGCTCTGAATTGGGAGCCAATGGAGGTTATAGAGCACTGATGTGATGTGTTCAGCCAGGCTGATGTTGGATGTAATTCTTGCTGCAGTGTGTTGGGCAATCTGCAGTTGTCTTATGGAGTGTTAACATAGAAACATGATGACAGAAAAAGACCACATGGCCTATCTAGTCTGTCTTTCCATATCAACAACTACAACAGTCCACTTTTTACCTTTACAGATCCTCTGTGTTGGTCCCATGCTTTTTTGAATTCAGTTACTGTCCTCATCTCTGCCACCTCCACTGGGAGACTATTCCACGGATCCACTACTCTTTCCGTAAAGAAATATTTCCGCATATCACTCCTGAATCTATCTCCCTTCACCCTCATCCCATGTCCCCTCGTAGCAGAACTTGCTTTCAATTGAAAGAGGCTCTCTCCCTGAACATTTATGCCACGGAGGTATTTAAACATCTCAATCATATCACCTCTATCCTGCCTTTCCTCTAAGGTGTACATATTAAGATCCTTAAGTCTGTCCTCATATGCTTTATAATGAAGTCCACTAATCATTTTAGTAGCCACCCTCTGCACCGACTCCATCCTGTTCACATTCTTTTGAAGGTGCGGTCTCCAGAATTGCACACTATACTCCAAATGAGGTCGCACCAAAGACTTATACAGAGGCATTATCACCTCCTTTTTTCTGCTAGCCATTCCTCTCCATATGCATCCAAGCATCCTTCTCGCTTTTGCCGTCGCCTTTTCTACCTGTTTAGCTACTTTAAGATCATCAGACACAACCACGCCTAGGTCCCGCTCTTCTTTAGTGGACAAAAGTACTTCACCTCCTATACTGTATTGCTCCCTTGGATTGCTGCAGCCCAAATGCATGACCTTACATTTTTTAACATTAAATCCCAGCTGCCAAATCCTAGACCATTCTTCAAGCTTAGCTAGATCCCTCCTCATGTTATCTACACCTTCCTGGGTGTCTACTCTATTGCAGATTTTGCTATCATCTGCAAAGAGGCAAACCTTACCCGACAGCCCTTCCGCTATATCACTAACAAAGATATTAAAAAGAATCGGACCAAGGAAAGATCCCTGGGGCACACCACTGGTAACATCCTTCTCCTCAGAGTGAGCTCCATTTACTTGTACTCTTTGTCGCCTCCCACCCAACCAATTTCTAACCCAAGCAGTAACTTTAGGGTCCATCCCTAGGGTGCTCAGTTTGTTTATAAGTCGTCTCTGAGGAACAGTGTCAAAGGCTTTACTGAAATCTAAATACACCACATCTAGAGCTCTCGGTCCAACTCCCTGGTCACCCAGTCAAAGAAATCAATCAGATTTGTCTGACAAGACCTGCCTCTGGTGAATCCATGCTGCCTTGGATCCTGTAATCCACTGGACTCCAGAAACCTCACTATTTTCTCTTTCAGCAGCGTTTCCAATAATTTACTCACCACCGAAGTTAAACTAACTGGCCTGTAGTTTTCAACCACATCCTTACTTCCGCTTTTGTGTAAAGGTACCACATAAGCCTCTCTCCAGTCCTTTGGCACCACTCCCGACTCCTTGTTTAGGTATACCATATCAATGACTGATTTGAAGTCGTGGGCGTGTAGGAGTGGACAAAGCTGTTTGAGCATTTTAAGTTTGTAAATGATCTTTTTTGTTGTGTGTTTTATGTGGGATGTCATGCTAAGTGAGCTGTCTAGTATGGCTCCAAGGTATTTCACTTTGCTCTTTACTGAAATATTTAGGTCAATACATTGAACAGGATGTGGTTGAAAACTACAGGCTGGTTAGTCTAACCTCTGTGGTGAGTAAACTTTTGGAAACGCTGCTGAAAGAGAAAATAGTGACGTTTCTGGAGTCCAATAGATTACAGGATCGGAGGCAGCATGGATTCATCAGAGGCGGGTCTTGTCAGACAAATCTGATTGATTTCTTTGACTTGGTAACCAGGAAATTGAACTGAGGGAGAGCCCTAGATGAGATGTACTTATATTTCAGTAAAGCCTTTGACACCTTTCCGCACAGGAAAATTCTAAACAAACTGAGCACCATAGGGATGGACTCTAAAGTTACTGATTCGGTTAGAAATTGATTGAATGGGAGGCGACAAAGGATACAGGTAAATGGAGCTCACTCTGAGGAGAAGGAGGTTACCAGAGGTAACAGGGATCTATCCTTGGTCCGATATTTTTTTTTAACATCTTTGTTAGTGATATTGTGGAAGGCTGTCAGGTAAGGTTTGCCTCTTTGTGGATGATACCAAAATCTGCAATAGAGTAGACACCCAGGAAGGAGTAGATAACATGAAGAGGGATCTAGCTAAACTTGAAGAATGGTATAAAATTTGGCAGCTGAAATTTAATGCTAAAAAATGCAGGGTCATGTATTTGGACTGCAAAAATCCAAGGGAGCAGTACGGTGTAGGAGGTGAAGTACTTCTGTCCACAAAAGAAGAGCGGAATCTAGGCGCGATTGTGTCTGATGATCTTTAAGTGGCTGAACAGGTAGAAAAGGTGACGGTGGAAGCTAGAAGGATGCTTGGGGTGCATAGGGAGAGGAATGGCTAGCAGAAAAAAGGAGGTGATAGTGCCTCTGTAGAAGTCTTTGGTGCAACCTCATTTGGAGTATTGTGTGCAATTCTGGACACCATACTTTCAAAAAGCTATAAACAGGTTGGAGTCGGTGCAGAGGGTGGCTACTAAAATGGTTAGTGGTCTTCATTATAAAGCACATAAGGACAGACTTAAAGATCTTAATATATATACTTTAGAGGAAAGGCGGGATAGAGGAGATATGATAGAAAACTTTAAATAGCTCTGTGGCATAAATGCCCAGGAGAGCCTCTTTTGATTGAAAGCAAGCATGCTACAAGGGGACATAGGATGAGGGTAAAGAGGATAGACTCAGGAGTAACATGCGGAAGTATTTCTTTACAGAAAGAGTGGTAGATACCTGGAATAGTGTCCCAGTGGAGGTGGTAGAGATGAGGACAGTATCTGAATTTAAAAAAGCACAGGACAAACACAGAGGATCTCTAAAGGAAAAAAGGAGACTATTATAGTAGTTGATATGGAAGGGCAGACTAGACAGGCTATATGGTCATAAGAACATAAGACATGCCATACTGTTAAAGTGAAGGTCCATCAAGCCCAGTATCCTGTTTCCAACAGTGGCCAATCTAGGTTATATGTACCTAGCAATATCCCCAAAAGACAGGTTCCACAATGCTTGTACTGGGTCAAGCACTGATATCCTGGGTCCCTTTTTAATAGTGGTTTATGGACCTTTCCTCCAGGAGCTTGTCCAAACCTTTTTTAAACCCAGCTATACTAACAGCCCTTACTACATCCTCCGGTAACAGATTCCAGAGTTTGATTACACGTTGAGTGAAAAAATATTTTCTCTTATTTGTCTTAAATAGTTTACCCTGTAGCTTCATTACATGTCCCCTAGTCTTTCTATACTCTGATAGCGTAAACAATTGATCCACGTTTATCCGTTCCACTCCATTCATTAATTTATAGACCTCTATCATATCTCCCCTCAGCCGTCTCATCTCCAGGCTAAAGAGCCCTAACCTTCTTAGCCTCTCTTCATAGGAGTAGCCTTCCATCCCCTTCACCAATTTGGTGGCTCTTTTTCTGCCATCATGTTTTCATGTTTCTATATTTTTATGACTATCTACATATTCAGTAATTTTTGTTCTTTATAATGGTTTCTACCATTGTGCCCGGTACTGACGGTTGGCTTACTGGTCTATAGTTTCCCGGATTACACCTTAAACCCTTTTAAAAAAAATTGACATTACATTGGCCATTCACTAATCTTCAGGTATTACAGACAATTTTAATGATAGTTCACAAATTCCTAATAGTAGGTCTGCAATCTCATATTTTAGTTCTTTCAGCACCCTCGGATGTATACTTTCTGGTGCAGGTGATTTTTTAAGCTTCAATTTAACAAATAGTTGTAATACATCTTCCCGCATTATCGATACTACTTTCAGTTCTTCGGATGCATAACCTTTAAATATCATTTCAGGATTGGGTAACTCTCGTATCTTCCTCAGTAAAGACCAAAGCAAAGAATTTATTTATTTTTATTTATTTAGCTGTATTTATATACCGCTTTTCATCGGGTCAAAGCGGTGTTACATAGGGGTGGGGGAATTAAGTACAAGGGTAGGGCCATCACCGGGGAGGCAACATTGATGATTTTGACATAGGAAAGACTTTTGGACATAGGACAGACGTTGGGCATAGACAGGTTCGTGTAGCTTTAAGTTAGAGGTTCATTGTGGGTGAGATCAGAGGTTTGTGGGTTTTTCGGTGGGGTTCGAGTTGAAGTATTCCTGGAAAAGGATGGTTTTTCTTGGAAAAAGAATTCATTCAGTCTCTCCACTATGGCTTTGTCTTAATGTTCCTTTATACCCCTCTATCATCCAGTGGTCCAACTGACTCTCTCATAGGTTTTTTTGCTACAAATGTACTTGAAAAAGTCTTTATTACGTGTCTTTGCTTCCACAGCAAGCTTCTTCTCAATTCTCTCTTTGCCTGCCTTAGCAATGCCTTACATCTAACTTGCCAGTGCCCATGTTGTTTCCAGTTTTCATCATTTGGCTCTATTTTCCATTTCCTGAATGATGCTTTTTTTTGGCTATAACGGCCTCTCTGACCTCACCTTTAAACTATGCTGGCAATTTTTTGGCCTTCCTTCCACTTTTCTTAAAGCATGGAATACATCTGGTCTGAGTTTCCAAGATAATATCTTTAAACAATGCCCATGCTTGATGTAAATCCTTAATCTTTGCAGCTGCTCCTTTAAGTTTTTCTTGACTAGTTTCCTCATTTTATCATAGTCTCCATTTTATTTATTTATTTATTTATTTATTTAACAATTTTTTTATACCACCTTTTCTTTCAATCACGGCGGTTTACAAATTTTAACTTTTAACTTTTGCATAGAACTTGCAAATTAAACAGTAACTTCATAACTTAAACAGTAACAACTTTTGAAAGTTAAAGTACTGTGGATTTTTTTGCTGTCCTTCCTCCATTTATTAAATCAAATGAGATCATGATATGATCACTATTGCCAAGTGGCCCCAGCACCCTTATCTCTTGAACAATCCTGTGTTCCACTAAGGACTAGATCCACATTAGCTTCCCCTCTCGTCAGTTCCTGAACTAGCTGCTCCAAGAAGCAGTCATCTAGAAACTTTATCTCCCTCACATGTCCTGTCATAACACTGACCTAGTCGATACCAGGGTAGTTGAAATCACCCATTATTATTACTGTGCTGTAATTTTTGTTAGCGTCCCTGTTTTCTGGCCAGGAGGTAGTACACCCCCACTGCCATTGCTTTCCCTTTAGGACATGGAATTTCTATCTATAGAGATTCTACAGTGTATTTTGTTTCCTGAAAAACTTTAATCCTGTGTGACTCAATGCCCTTTCTAATATAGAGCGCAACTCCTCCATCAATTTTATCTACTCTACCAGTGCAATATAGTTTGTACCCTGGTATCACAGTGTCCTATTGGTTGTCCTCCTTCCACTAGGTCTCTGAGATGCCAATCATATCTAATCTCTCATTTAGTGCCCTGTACTCTAACTCTCTCATCTTAGTTTTTAGACTTCTAGCATTTGCATACAGGCATTTTAGAGGTTGTATTTTATTCATATTAATCTGGTTATCCGTAGACAGGGGTAATCTGGAATCTTTCTGCTCTGTACTCTCTGTCAGGATGCCCTAACTTCCCTCTTTTGCTAGCATCTTTCCCTTAGGAGTACAGAATGTTACTTAGTTCCTAAGAAATCCAAAACCCTCTTCCTTGTACCATCGTCTCATCCATGCACTGAGACTCCGGAGCTCTGGCTGCCTTTTGTGTCCTGCACGTGGAACAGGAAACATTTCAGAGAATGCTCCCTGGAAGTTCTAGATTTCAACTTCCTACCTAAAGGTCTAATTTTGTCTTCCAGAACCTCCCTCCTACACTTTCCAATGTCATTGGCAGCAACATGCACCAAGACAGCAGACTCCTCCCCAGGGCTAACTAAAAACTTGTCTAGGTGGCACGTGAGATCTGCTACCTTCGCATCAGGCAGGCATGTTAATAGGCGATCCTCATTTCCACCAGCCACCTAGCTATCTATTACATAGGTACACTAAAAAATTTTTTTTTTAAACTGCCTCTAATGTTTCGATTGATTTTTACATTTTTTGGTGCGCTGAATCCAAATCTGGTAACCAATTTGCTCCATCATGTACAGATTTTTTGCTACATTGGGTTAGCAGTTTGAGGTGAACGTTTCAGATTGAGTGCGATCGAGATAAAGGTTTCTTGGATGAATTCTTTATACTAATTGTTTAGTAGTTATTCAAATAAGAATAAAGAAAATTGTAACAAGGCAGCACATAAGAATAGAGTAATGTCAACAAAACACACTGTGATGGTAGCAAAATTGTCTGCACTTAAAACAGCCACATACATGTGCACAAACATTGAGCATATAAGAGCGAGGTTAGACACAAAGCAAAGCAAAGAAATGTGCAAAAAATGTTGTACAGATATGTATGTAAGAATAGAAAACGCAAACCGCACCACTGCAATACATGAAGACAAACACCCGATGGTGTGAAAATAAAATTCTAATAAATGAGATCCAACACTGTGGTAATAACTAGCAAATTTTTATTTCAAAGTTTAGTAAAAACACGATATTTGTCAACACAGTTTAGATTTTAAAGTCATTCTTGGGTCAATCAATCTCCTGGTGGGCCCGTTTCTTCTTCCCCCTCTTGGTGCGCTGCTTGGCGTATTTTTCATCTGGGGTTTCCCGCAGCAGCAACCAGCAGAAATCAGCCATCATAGTGGTGTTCCATCTTCCTTGGTACCTTCTCTCTGCGTCCTTGATGTCCTGGTGAAACCTTTCACCTTGTTCTTCACTGTATGCCCCCAGGTTTTCGGGAAAGTAGTTCACATGGGAGTGCAAGAAATGGACTTTCAGGCTCATGTTACAGCCTTGTTCTTTGAAGGCATTGAGCATCCTGGCAACAATATCCTTATAGTTCTCATCCCGCCTGTTCCCCAAGAATTTGAGAACAACATCCTTGAAGGAATCCCAGGCTTCTTTTTCCTTCTCAGACATCGTTTCAGCGAATGCTCCATCTGAAATGAGTTTCCTTATATCAGGGCCAACAAACACTCCTTCCTTTAGCTTTGCTTCAGAAAGTCGGGGGAACTTTGAGCAAAGGTACCGAAAGCACTCACCATCTTTTGGAAGGGACTTGATGAATTGCTTAATGAGACACAACTTAATGTGGAGAGGTGGTAATAGAATTTTATCACGAGGTACCAAGCTCTCATGAAGAACATTTTTCTCACCGGGTCTCAAATACTCCCGAATTGGCCAGTCTTTTTTCCCCCAGTGTAGGTCGCGGGCCCGGCTATCCCACAAGCAAAGGAAGCAGGGATATTTGGTGAAACCGGATTGCTGCCCTAATAGCATGGATAGAATTTTAAAGTCTCCACAAATCATCCACTTATGCTCATCATAACAAATCTTCTGAAGAATCAGGGCCAAATTCTCGTATTTTTCTTGGAGAATAACAGAGTGAGCAATAGGAACTGAAGCGAATGTGTTGCCATTATGAAGAAGAACACCTTTTATGCTGTCTTTTGACGAATCAATGAACAGCCGCCATTCAGCAGGATCATACTTGAGTTTAAACTTTTCCATCACTCCGTATATATCGTTGCAAAATACCAAATCTTCCTCTTTGCTGAAATACTTCAAAAATTGTGTCTCGCGGTTGCGGTACCAATAAAAAGTTGTTCCTGGTGACAATAGATTTTTCTGTTTAAGCCGAGAACCTAGCAGTTGGGCAGCATCTTTTGGGAGTCCTAAATCCCGGACTAAATCATTCAATTCAGCTTGAGAGAAAAGTTCAGGTTTCGGATCTGGTTCAGTTTCAAACTCGGAAGTACTGGACTCATCGGGAAAAGCCATCTGATGAGTCTCGTCATGATCAGAACCGTCCACACAAATATGATCCAAAGATTTTGGTGGTTCAGGCACAGGTACTTCGTTGCTATGAGGCATAGGCCTAATTGCTGAGGGAAGGTTGGGGTAACTTATTACGTTCTTATTTTTTAAGTTGTATCCCTTCACAATGCAAGAGCAAAAATAGCAGTCACTGCTGTGGTCTCTTTGTTCACGCCACATCATAGGTTTTCCGAAACGAAATGCTTGTTTTTTACCTTTCATCCATAAGCGTAGATCTTCCTCACATGTCTTGCACACTTTGTGAGGAGCCCACGGTTTGTCTTGATCGCCTAACTTCAAACCTAAATAGGCAAAATATACTTTTTTAATAAATGCAGAAATGTTCCTCTGCCGCTTTTTCACGGTATATTCCCCACAAATAAAACAAAAACTGTCCGGAGAGTTGACGCAACCTCTGGCTCTGTGAGCCATCACAAATACACAGCATTGCAAACTACAACTGTAGTGAACCACTTCGGAATAAAGCTGGATTACGACTGAGCAAACAAAAGGTAATAATGAACTTGCAAGAAACTGAAATTTGACAGGAACGTTCATGTCGCAACCACCGTGTTTGAGCGAGCGAACGAGGCGAGGCGAACAGGAAAGAACATGCGCCAGCGCGAGTACTGGATTTAGCCCCCCGCCTCCCAATTGTCCTGTTAATGTATAAAATGAATACAAAACACTCTAAAATATCATGAGGGAGTGTTTCTAGTTAGTTAAACATTACAACCTCTATTTTGGGCCAAGAAAATAAACTGCAGTCGGCTAAAAAGAAATTATGTGAACATTCCTTATATGGGTAAGAAATCTAATTTTGCAAGAAAACGTGACGTGATGGAACATTTTGGCTATTTTTCCTGGATTCAGCACCCCAAAATCTATAGGAATCAGTTGCAAAACTGGAGGCAGTTTTTTGGTAGTGTACCTGTGTTATTTATTTTATTTATTTAACAGTTTTTATCATTAAATCAAAGCAGTTTACATTAAACTCACATGTTTACAGAGAACCTATGAAACTCACAATTACAATAACTTATAAAGGGGCTAAGGTGGGGAGGGGGCATGGAGTCATGCAGGTGATGCAATGAAGCACAACTTATGTACAGGGAACATATATACAATACAGTATGTTGCAGAGGTTCAGCTATTCCAGAGTTAAAAGGATTCAACTATGCCCGGGTTAAGTTGGTTCATTGAATTGATCTGCAAAGAGGAAGGTTTTTAGCTGTTTTCTAAAATCCTTCATGTCAGTGGTGGATCTCAGCTTCCCAGGTAGAGAGTTCCAGATCACAGGTGCAGCAAGTGAGAATGCTATTCTAGTGGTTGATTCCTTTGCCTTTTTGTATGCCTAATGATTGAATCACTAACTATAACAGCCATCCTAATCCTTTCCTCATGGGCATATGGTCCTGGAGAAACCTCTTCGATGTGAGGGGTTTTACATCACCTGGGGGGACAGGTCCTAGCTACAGGATCACTTCCTGCCACACCAGGGTCATGCTGTACTGTCACTTGATCTGTTTCCTCCATGGTAACAGGGAGGCTGCCAGACTGGAGGTGGGACTTGTGATAAGGAAGCTTATCATAGCTCAGGAAGGAGCTATAGAAAAGGTGAAGTGACTCTGAACAAGCAACCTGTCAGTTCTGGTAGAAATAAGAAAACAGAATTTTCCCATAAAAGACTACCAGTCCCAGAATGCACCAGGTTTCCAACAGCCATTAGAGGAGCTGAAGTGGGGAAACGTGTGTTCAATCAGGAGGGCTATGAGGTAATCCCTAAGCACTCATCTCAAAGGGCAGGGCCTGATTCAGCACAGCTGTGCTGTGCTAAGGTGGAGCACTCATCAAAGCAGAATAAAGGTAGAGTTTATTCTACAGAGAATTATCCTCATCCTCAGAATCATCCTCAGTTTCATCTGGGAGATCCTCAGAATCAGCTTGGATATCCTCATCTTGGACAGCTTCATCATCTGGAGGATCATCAGAAGCAAAAGCCAGAGCGGACGGACAGAGAGGGCAAGAAACCCTTTGGAAGAAAGAAGAGAAAAGCATTTGGGAGGTCTAAAGGAGTCCAGAGCAGTACGTATACTGGGAGACATTCAAAAGGCAAGCTTACACCATTGGACTGGGGAAAGCCAGAGGAATGGTGCTGCAGAGCTAGGAATCTCCAGACTGTACCTGTGAGGGAGATGGCTGCACGTGGAAGGGACCCTAGGACCCGTGCCAGAAGGTATGTGAAGAGAGATCCAGTGTCCAGGGATCTGGATTGGAAGGCTGGACATAAGAACTGGATTACATACTGGCCAGGCTATTTAGAGAGGAACTCTAACAGCAATGGAAGCTCAGGTATGAACACTGATCTATGCCCTAGCTATACCCTTGAAAGACAGCAGGGAAACAAGTATTCTCCTGAGAGTGCTCCATTGAGAGATTCCTCTGTGCCAATCCATGATATTGACCCCATGATTGTTGAAGAAGGGGGAGCGGGAGGGGTTATAGATTCAGGCTGTGAATACATGGATTGCTCTCTGTCTAAACTCCTTTGGTAATTTACTGTTACAAAGTACAACAACCATCACAAAGAAATACAAACTTGTTCTTTAATCTACTCAGAAAAGCTCCTGAATAGGATTTTGAGCCATGCAGTAGAAATTAAGCCAGCTAAGGGGTTTCAGCTGGATAACTGCTAGCAATTGAGCCTTACCTAATTGCTTGTGAGCTCTGAGGGAATCACTTCTGAATCTATGTGTGAAGATATAAGAAGTTAACCTGAAAAGAACAGTTTTTCCCTACTTTGTGGGTTTTGTTGTTGATTAAAGCACTGCTAAGAGAATATTAGCTAAAGCCTACAGAAAAGACCAGTTTGTTACCAACCAGGTCTTTAGTCTTTTGATTTGATTGCCTGACAAGTTCAGCTGTTTTCCTGATTTTGTTTTTCTAAGTTTAACACTGAAAGCAAGTATCCTGTTTTATGTGCTACCAAGCATATCTGTGTTGGGAGAAATAACCCCATAAATAAATATCTTATTGGCTTTACACTCAAGCACAACTAATTATTGTGAGTGGCTGTGTCTGGTGTGAATGGACTGCATTTCCCACAATCCCTTGCAAATCATATTGATATATGCATTTGCCAAGACTGTGAACATTCTCACCCAGGCAGCCGTCTGACAGACTTCAGTACTACATTCCTATAGGTCTCGTCTATTTACCTCTGCCTTCCTTATGTCTTCCAAGTCTGCTTCTTTCTAAGCTGCAGACTGAGAACAAAGAGGGCACTAGAATGGCCAAAGCAAGTGTCCATTTAAGACTCTCTGCTTGTTGCTACTGTTGTTCCTGCTAATTCCCCACCTCTTTCCTCTAATTTGTTCTGGATAGCAGAATGAGTCAGTTAGCAATGAGAGACAGAGAAACACTTTCTTCTGCATGAACAGTGACCATTAAAGGAGAGAGGAAGAGTGTTTTGGGAGCAAGACAAGGGGGATAGCAAGAGATTTGGGGCAATGAGAGCAGAGAAGAGAGAGTAAGATTTTATGTGGGGGGACAGTATGGGGGGGTGGAATCAAGAGATTTAGTATTGGGGGGAATAAAGGGAAGAGCACATATAGGGACAGTAAGAGGAAAGACCAGGAGTGTGTGTAGACTGGGGAAGTACATAGTGATCAAGAGTGAGAGGAAAGAAGAAAAAGTAAGAATGGGAAGAGTGAGCAAGGGAAAAGAAAGCGTAGTTGCAGGTGTTCAGGCGTTCTCTGGGAAAGCGTAGTTACAGGTGTTCTCTGTAACAGGTGTTCTCTGGGAACGGTAAGAATCAGTCCTCACATATGGGTGACGTTGATGCCGATGGAGCCTGCGCAGAACATTTCCCCCAAGGATGCCATCTTGCTCAGTCAGATGACATAGCTAAGACAGCTGTAAAAATAAGGTAATGTATAGGACAACTCCCAGGGTAGGAGGGAGGGTTGTGAGGACTTATTCCTGCTGTTTCTGGAGAACACCTGTTACAGGTGAGTAACTATGCTTTCTCCAGAAACAAGCAGGAAGTCAGTCTTCATAAGAACATAACATAAGAACATAAGATATGCCATACTGGGTCAGACCAAGGTCCATCAAGCCCAGTATCCTGTTTCCAACAGTGGCCTATCTAGGTCATACGTATCTAGCCGTTTCCTCAAAAGACACAGGTTCCGCAGTGCTTGTACTGGGTCAAGCATTGATATCTTGGGTCCCTTCTTAATAATGGTTTATGGACCTTTCCTCCAGGAACTTGCCCAAACCTTTTTTAAACCCAGCTACACTAAAAGCCTTTACTACATCCTCCGGTAACAAATTCCAGAGTTTGATTACACGTTGAGTGAAAAAATATTTTCTTTTATTAGTTTTAAATAGTTTACCCTGTAACTTCATTGCATGTCCCCTAGTCTTTCTATATTCTGATAACGTAAACAATCAATCTACGTTTACCCGTTCCACTCCGTTCATTAATTTATAGACTTCTATCATATCTTCCCTCAGCCGCCTCTTTTTCAGGTTAAAGAGCTCTAACCTTTTTAGTCTTTCTTCATAGGAGTACCATTTTGGTGGCTCTTCTCTGAACCTTTTCTAATAACGCTATATCTTATATCCTTCACATATGGGACTCCCTAGCTCAGACTGCCTAGGGCTGAACCAGGACAACACCAATGGCAATCAATTGGGTAGCCTTGAGTTGCAGAAGATGAGTCCCCAATTAAGAGGATGTGAGACCCTAGCATCCAGCAACACATTTATTTATTGGAAATTTTTATACCGCACTTTCCAGGAGATCAAATGCGGTTTACAGAGAACCAAACTTTGAATTGTACAGGAGCGGTACATATTCATTTACATTAAACAGATAACACAGGTCTGTGACTAAAAAGCTGTTTATTTATTTATTTATTTTATTTATTTATTTAACAGTTCTTCTATACCGCTCTATTTTAGATCAGAGCGGTTTACATTTAACATCAACTATACAACACAAGGAAATTTGAGTTGTATTTACAATAAACAGGGAGATCAACTTGGCAGTAACTGGGGGAACTATGTACATTGTATAACTATATACATTGTATTACACTGGTACCTGATTTTTGATTATTTTCATCTAATTTCCATGTATTTTGGTGTGCTGAAAACAAATAAAATATTGAAAAAACTCCTAGACGTCATGATTTGCCACAACATGCAAAATTGTCTTCAAATTCATCAAATTTTTTCAAATTACTATTAATTAATTCAAATTACTATTAATTCACATAAGTGCATTTAAGATATAAAATGCCAAAAACCTTGTCCGAGTTATGTAAAAAAAAATATAGCACTGTAAATCTGATGGTCAGCAATATATACTTAAGCTAAGCAAGTTTTAAGTCCGTGCTTCTAATAGTAGAAGGGGTTAATCTTTCCTGAAGAATCCAGTGGGAGGGAGACACAGGGCAGATAGCAGCAGCTCCGGTCAGTGAAGGGGGGCGTGGCCAGCATTGTGACGTCTCGTGTACAGACACAGAGCTGCTCTCTCCTGCCTGCCACACTTGTGCACGAATCATCATCAGGTTCTTGGTTCTAGGCTATTCACACTTTTTCATCGCAATTCGTGTTAGCTCGTCATTCTTCAACCGTTATGTTATGGCTCCGCGAAAGTGTATTAATTCGCCAGTTTCTGTTTCATCTGTGGTGAATATACAGTGTTGAAGCAACAGCAGAATATTACAGACTTTGTGAAAAAAGTATACTTTGCATACTTTGGACTAAAAATTGGAGATCAAGATAAAGTCTGAGCGCCTCATAAAGTGTGCAAACGGTGTGTTGAGGACCTCCGAAACTGGTTCAAGGGTAAGAAAAAATCTTTCCGTTATGGGATTCCTATGGTATGGCGAGAGCAAAAGAACCATAGTGACGACTGTTACTTTTGTTCATGCGATGTGAAAGGGTTTAATTCCAAATGGAAGCATTCCATTTCATACCCCAATCTTCACTTGGCAATTCGTCCCATCCCCCATGGCACAGATATACCAGTACCCAAGCCCGCTGCTACCTTGGAAGAGATACCTAGCTCCGATGAAGGTGAAGTCATACCTGAACCAGATGACGAATCAAGTTCTGACTTTGAAGATGATACAAGACCAAAATTGTTTTCTCAGGAGGAGATGAATGATTTGGTAAGAGACTTGAATCTTCCCAAAGATGCTGCTGAGTTACTCGGATCAAGGCTGAAAAGCAGGAATTTATTGTTGCCAGGAGTGTCATCTTCATGGTTCAGAAATCGTGAAAAGGAGTTCATTCCTTACTTTGCCCAGGAAGACAAGTTGGTTTATTGCATCAATGTCGAAGGTCTGATGGGTCAATTTAAAATCCAATATGATTCAGAGCAATGGCGTCTTTTTATAGATTCTTCAAAAAGAAGTCTCAAAGCAGTTTTACTCCACAATGTTTTTTACGCTTCCATACCTGTAGGTCATTCCGTACACTTGAAGGAAACCTACGAGAACTTGGAATTGGTTCTTCGTAAACTTAAATATGAAGACCATGGTTGGCAAGTGTGTGGGGACTTGAAGGTCTTGTGCATGCTGCTCGGGCAACAAGCTGGGTATACCAAATATCCTTGTTTTCTGTGTCTATGGGGCAGTCGAGATCGACAAAATCACTGGACCAAGAAGAGTTGACAGCCGAGGGTGCTAACAGTTGGTGAAAAAAATGTCCTCTGAGAAACTTTGGTACCTTCCCATAAAGTTCTTCTACCACCTCTCCACATAAAATTGGGATTGATGAAGCAATTCGTAAAATCACTTCCAAGAGATGGAGAATGCTTCAAATACTTGGTCATCAAGTTTCCAGGCCTGTCGGAGACAAAATTGAAGGAAGGTGTGTTCGTCGGACCAGACATTAGAAGGCTTATAGTTGATCAAGAGTTTGTCAGTACCATGACGGATCCTCAAAAAGAAGGGTGGATTGCATTTAAAGAAATCGTACAGAAATCTTTAGGCAATAACAAAGATCCTCACTACAAAACGATCGTCGGACGAACGCTGAAAGCATTTCAAGCTTTAGGTTGCCTGATGAGTTTGAAAGTGCATTTCCTCCAGTTCCACCTTGACTACTTTCCTGAAAGTTTGGGAGCTGTGAGTGAGGAACAAGGTGAAGGATTCCACCAAGACATTAAAGAGATGGAAAGGAGTTACCAGGGAAAATGGAGCATTACAATGATGGCAGACTACTGTTGGATGCTTCAGAGAGACATTCCAGATGCTACTCATAAGCGTAAATGCACCTAGAGGAGCCTCACAAGGAAGAAGAATCGAGTTTAGCGTGTGTAGGTGATCTCATTTCAGTTCAAAAAAGGATTTTCATGAAAATATTGTAATAAAACTTTAATTTTATAAGTCTATTTCCATTTATTTTGAGGTATTGCCTTATTTAACATAGTTACCTAAATTGTCAGGAAACGTGATGTCCTATGACAAAATGGAGGTCATTTTCGGATTCAGCGCACCAAAAAACATAAAGATTACGTGGAATAACCAAAACAGCTCTCGAAAACAAATTGTTCTTATTCTAATGTATATAGTTATCTATTTAACTATTGTCACGCCCTCGCCACTCGCCTCTAGCTTAGAGGGGCGTGGTTGCATGAGGTACTTTCCCCTTTCATCCTTAACTGACTAATTCCCCGCAATGTTTTCGGGGAAATGTAGTTTAATTGCGCTATACATGGGCTTCAGGTAGAAAGCTGTAGTCGGGCTCCTTGGGGTAAGGCAATGACAGAAATTTATTGAGCACAAATAAGGTTCATAAATACCACATTCAGGCATACTTCTCCAGGCTTCTTAGGTTATAAGCAAAACAAAACCCAAAACCAAAGTGGCAGCTTAAAGTATTCTTCAGCTCAGAAAAACATAGCCTTTTAACAGCAAGGCTACTAGCTTTCTTTAGCCTTGCTGGTTAAAGCACAAAACACAAAACAGGCTTTCTTCTGTGGCAGTTTGCCTTCTTTTCCAGTCTCCAACCTTTCCAGGTTGTTTTCCAATTAACAAGCAAAACAAAAACTCCAAACAGGAACAAACTTTCAACGTGCAAGCAAAGTTCTATTCAGGTTTCTCAGGAAAAATTCGAGTAAAAAGAAAGCTTTTTCCTCACAGTTAATTTGGCTTCTTGCCGTCTCACTTCACAGGTAGCAGGTGGTTAACAAGCACAATTCACAACACCAGCTTGTTCTTACGTCTTAGTAAAACTTCCCCTCTTTACCACGTGGGAATTTACAATCCATCTACCTGCTTCTTATGGTTACCTTTCTCTAGAGGGCTTTCATTAAGGGCTGGCTTTCCTTCAACCCTTCTGTGGCTAAGGCTTGGCACAAAGAGCAATCCATGAGGGTGTCTTCCTCATTCAGCTCAGCATCAGGCTCTCCTAGCTGCATAGACTCCGACTCTCCTTCTGGCTCACCGGGCTCGGCTGACAGCCTCTCGTTAGAGCTGAGAGTGTCTCCTGCTCCTCTGCACTGCCCAGCATTAGTCAGGCTTCTCCTGCTCTGTTCAGCATTAATCAGGCTTCTTAGGCTCGTACATGTGCCTCGGCTTGTATCAGCTTCTCTCTCTCTTTCTCCTCTTCTTGCCTTTGCCTCTGCCCTTGCTTCTGGCGTTCCTTCCACCCTCTCTCTTTCTCCTTTACTATAATCTAGCATAGGCTTATATCTCCAGGGTTCTAGCCCCACCTCCTCTCTTCCCAGGTGATGGAGATAACTCTGCTTTCTGTCACCTGAGTAATCAGGGAGCTTACTGACGTAAGGGTCTTGGACCTTAGGTCTGTATTCACTCTCCCTTATTTCACTAGGGGAAACATGAAACCTGTTCCAGCTGGGGGGTTTCTGGTTCCTAGGTGAGGTTGTGGCTTTATTACCCTGACCTTGCAAAAGGGGCCCTTTTACTAGGGTGAACTCTTTGCCTTTTTCCCTTTCCCCTAACTCAGGATAGGCTTCCTTACCACACTATATACATATTGAGTCTGGAGAGGTTAGATTATGTTTACTATCACTCCAGTAGTCTGAACACAGAAGGGTCGGAGTGAAGGAGTTGCCTACAGTCCGAGAATATTATGGAGTACTGCCTGGCCAAAGGCACTGTCCCTGCGAAACTCGGTCTCCACGCAGTAGTGAGCTGTGAATGTATGAATTGAAGATCATGTGGCAGCCTTGCAGATCTCAGTCACTGGCACTGAGCGGAGGTTGGCCCTCATACAATGTGCTGTGATCCGGTGCTCAAGGTAGAGATGCACTTGATCATAGGTGAGGGCAATACAGTCTGCCACCCAAGCAGACAGAGTTCGCTTTGACACGGGGAGCCCAGTCTGTGGGGTCATAGGACACGCAAAGCTGAGGAGCTTTCCGATGGGCCTGAGTCTGCTGTAAGTAGAAGGATAGGGCCCGTTTGCAATCCAGGGTATGAAGGATTAATCAGCATGAGGTTGAGGAAAGAAGATGGGGAGGTGAAAAGGAGCTACCACCTTCGGGAGGAATTGGGGTGTGTGCGGAGCACCACCCTATTCTTATAGAACCTCATGTATGGCGGGTCCGTCACCAGGGCCTGGAGCTTGCTCACTCTTCGAGCAGACGTAAGTGCCACTAGAAAGGCCACTTTCCACAATAAGTACTGTGGCGATGAGAGTGAGCAGGAGAAAATGGAAATAGAAGAAAAAGACACTTGTACCTTTAAAACTACTGACAGCCCAGCTCTACACAGAGGTAGGAAAGCTACTATGAAAAAAAGCCAAGCCAAGCCACGCCCTAGCTCTAATGGGGAGGCAGGCTTAGCTGCTGATTATGAGCACACGTGCCAAGAGGAAGCTCTGATAGGAAGGAAACAGGTTTTTAAACCCGTCTTCAAACAGAAGAAGGGAGTTCACAGCTCTACTTTGAGTTCAGCTTGGAGGAACAGGAGTGCAAGTTCCAGGAGTTCATCTGGCTCAAAGAGTTCCGGCAGTGGGAGAGAAGGTGCCAGTTTGAGTCCAGGTCCTAGGAGCTCACGGATACCTGAGAGACGTGAGTGTGCTGATTTCCAGCTGCTGAAAGCTAAGAGCAGAGAAGGAAACACTCCACGTCTGGGAAAGGTTCCTAAACCAAAAGCGTTCTGGGAGAAAGGCTGCAAACTTGTGGGAACAGGTACCTTTATCCTGTATTCAGAATCCTAAGCTGAAAACTTCAACTGACAAAAGGTGGGTGGATTCGTTTCACTGGGGAAAGAACCAGGACCCAATCGTTATCAGGGAAGTTAACTTGAACTCAGTAAAAGCTTTGAAGCAAGCATTTCAGGGAGGAGAAGCTTACTCTCCTTATGTAAATGTTTATGACCAAAAGGAGAAATTATGGAATGAATTTTGGGAATTCTTACAAGCCAAAAAGCCTGAAGAAAGTGCTGAGGCTAGGAGTGGAGATAAACCAGCCGTAGTGCCTGAGCCCATGCAGATAGAATTATCTGAGTCACAATCTTCCCCAGAAGATTGCCAGATGGATTGCTCTCTCTGTCTTAGGGAAGCATAAGTTCTTGTGTGCAAGGCTAAGGAAGCTTTTGTAGAAGAAAAAAGGTATTTCTGCTAGAAAGGAGCTCATGAGGCTGTGTTATGTTTATTGTCATGAAGACAGCTGCTTGTGTTTGAAGAGACTTGTGCTGCATTTACTTCAAGTACAATTTCCTTTTGTTTACTCTACTGTTACTGGAGAAGTTATCCATTTTTGTGTTCGTGTACAGAACTTTAATGCGTGTGGAAATCCACAATAATAAAAATATTCTTGTTTGCCTCAACCTCCAGTTGCACAACTACAGTTTGTCTTTTTGAATACAATTTTCTCAACTACAAGTCCCAGTGCATTGCTGGTGGCAAAGGGAAAATACAGTTCATTTAAGGACAGACAAGGCAGCCCATAGCTGTAAGCCTCTGGCCCAGGCTAGGGTACCACAGTACCTAAGGTGGCAAGTGGCAAAGGGCTCGAACGGCAGTCTGGTGAGATGGGAGAGCACCACGTTGAGGTCCCATTCCACCGTCAGGGGCAGAGAGGGGTCTTGGATAGCAGGAGGCCCTGAAGGAACCTGGAGACCAAGAGCTGGCTGGAGAGGGGTTTCCCCTCGATGGGGTGGTGGTGAGCAGTTATGGCGCTCAGGTGCACCCGTACTGAATTAGGTTTCAGCCCGGTGCGCAATAAGTGCAGCAGGTACTGGAGGTCGAGCTGCACCTGGCAGGAGAAGGGATTCTCCTCTTGTTCCAAACACCAGACAGAGAACCTCCTCCACTTGAAGGCATATGCCCTTCTGGTGGAGGGCTCTCAGGAGACCAGCAGAATCTCTTCAACTTCCACTGCAAGATTAAAAGGGGCCAAGGCTACTCTTTCAGCAGCCATGCTGTTAGCATCAGGAACCCCACACTGGGGTGCAAAAGTGAGCCCCCCTCCTGCGACAAGAGGTCCGTGGCCTGGCCCAGTGGACCTGGGAGTGCCACCAATGAAAAGAGCAGCAGGGGAAACCAGGGTTGCCTGGGCCACCTGGGGGTGATCAGTATTACTGATGCTCCATCGCTCTGACTTTGAAGAGGGTTCTGGCTATTTATTTATTTAGCTGTATTTATATCCCGCTTTTCACCGGGTCAAAGCGGTGGAACATGTAATCAAGTAGAGGGGTTTGGGGCCGTCACCAGGTGGCCAACAATAATGATTTTTTGACAGTTAGTTGGGACATAGACATAGACATTGTGTACTGGATACATAGGACATAGGTTCGGGAGATGAGACATGGTGGTTGGGAGGGCGTCAGTGGTGGGTGCTTGTTTCTGGTCCGAGGAATTGTTGGAACAGTGCAGTTTTAAGTTGTTTCCTGAAAGATGATGGATCTGTGTTGCTTCTGATGTGATTGGGTAGAGAGTTCCAGAGGGATGGTGCATATAGTTCAAAGGCTCTGTTGTAGGTCCGTTGATTGTATTTCGTTCTTTTGTGAGGGATGGTGAGGGAGTTGGTGGTGGTTTTGTCTGGTTGTTCTGTTGTGGGCTGGTTGAGGCAATAGAGTGCGGAGCTGGGAAGTTTGGGGTTGGTAGAGAGCTTTGTGGGTGAGTAGTGCGGCTTTGTATTTGATTCTTGCTTCGAGAAGGAGTATGTGTAGTTCCCTCAGGACTGGGGTGATGTGGTCCTGTTTTTTTGCGTTCTTGATAATTCTTACTGTGGTGTTTAAGGCAGTTCGAAGTGGGTTTGTATGAGTGGCTGGAAGTCCATGGTATATTATATTGCAGTAGTCCAGGTGTGGGAGTGTCAAGGCTTGCATTACTGTTCTGAAGTCCTGTGGTTCAAGGAGAGGTCTGAGGCGTACTGTTTTAGCCTTGTGGTAGATTGTTGCGGTGGTTTTTATGATCTAGTGATTGAGTGTGAGTGCTTGGTCTATGATGATTCCTAGGTATCTTATTTGTGGCTGTATTTGTATTTTTGTGGTGCCAATGTCGAGGTGCGTAGGAGGTGTGAAGTCAGGATCCTTTGTTACTATGAGAGCTTCAGTTTTCTTTATGTTGATGGACAGGTTGTTCTTTAGTAGCCAGCTGGATACTTCAGTGAAGCATTCTGATAGGAGTTTATTGGTTGGGTTGGATGTTGTTATTGGAGCATACAGCATTATGTCGTTCGCATAGATATGGTAGTTAATGTTGTATGTTCGCATGATTGAGCAGAGTGGTTGCAGGTAGATGTTGAATAGCATGGCAGATAATGTGGATCCTTGGGTACTCCTTGATGTTGCTGAAAAGGGGGGGGAGGTTGATATGTTTGTGCGGATCAGTTTTTGCCTATTGGTCAGGTATGAACGGAACCATTGGAGTACGTTATCTTTGATGCCGATTGCTTGTAGTCTGTGTATGAGGATGTCGTGGGAGATGATGTCGAAGGCAGCTGATATGTCCAGGAAGATCATGGCATACCCAGAATGCTTAGCTTGAGTTCCCATGACAAGGGTGTTCATTAGCGACGTCATGAGGGTCTCAACTCCGTGGAGTGGACGAAAGCCATGTTGTTGTGGGTCTAATATGTTGTTAGCATCTAGATGTTCTTGGAGCTGTCTCTGGACTACCTTCTCAATGATCTTAGCGGTAAATGGGAGGCTTGCTATAGGTCTGTAGGAGGTGGGTTTGAGGGGGTCCAGGTTGTGTTTTTTTATGGTTGGTCGGATGACTGAGGTTTTAAGGAGATCTGGCATGCGTCCTTGGCTGAGGGACTCATTAACAATGTGGGTTAATGGTGTGCTCAGGTCAGCTTTTGTTTTCTTTATCCATTCTGTAGGACAGGGGTCCAGTGGGGAGGTGGTGGTATTTAGTCGAGAGATGGTGGATGATACTTCTTCTTCTGTGACTGTTTCGAATGTGTTCCAGTCATTGTCAGTGGTAATGGGGTGGTTTTCTGTTGTTGTCTCTGCGATCAGTTGTGGGTTCTGTGCTTGTTGAAGCTGCTTGTAGTGTTGTGCTAGTAGTTCAGGTGGGATGTTTGGTAGTTGGTCGGGGTGGTTGGGCGCCTTTGTCAGTTGTTTGACAATGTTGAAGAGTTCTCGTGGTTTGTTTAATGACGTGTTTATGATTTTTGTATGGAAGGCTTTTTTTGCTTTGTCCGTTTCTGTGTGGTATGTGTCCAGTTCGTGTATGTAGTTCGTTTTGTCGGCCTCTTTTTTGGTTTTTCTCCATTTTCTTTCTGCTCTTCTGAGTTTGGTCTTCAGCTTCCGGAGGTTGGGTGTGTACCATCGGGTTTTTGTCGGAGTGTGTCTGGTTTTAGTTTTGTTTATTGTGCTGGCCGCAGCGGAGATTGTGGTGTTCCAGTTGCGGACCAAGTCGTCAATATTGCTAGAGCTTGTTTTGAGTTCAGGTAGGGTTTGTGCGAGGAAATCTTCTTTGATGAATGTTTTAAATCTTCTTGTGTGTTGTTTGTTCTCCTTGCTGATCATGCGGTGGTAGGTGTGGGTTGTGCTGATAAGGTGGTGGTCAGACCATGGTACGTGTGTTATCTCTGGGTTCTTGTTTGAGATGGCGGTTTGGGAATTTAGGAATATAAGGTCCAATGTATTTCCTTTATCGTGTGTTGGTTCATGTATGATTTGTGATAGGTTCATTGCTTCCATAGCATTGATGAAGGTTTGTGCTTGCTTGTCTTGGAGAGATGGGAGGTTAAAGTCTCCTAGGATTATTTGCTCTTTTGTGGAGATGGTGCTCTCAGATAAGTGTTGAAGTATCCTACCAGTGGGAATCAGCGGGAATGCAAAGAGTAGGCCCTCGGCACATGAGAATAGGAAGGCATCTGCTGCCACTGTCCAGATGAGGCTGATGGGAGCAGAAGTGAGTCAGCTGCACATTGTCTGGAGAGGAGAAGAGGTCCATCACAGGCCTGCCCCAGAGGTTGAAGAACTGTGTCGATATCCTGGGGTGCAAGTTGTCCTGGCCCGGGAAATATACTGCTCACAATAGCATGCTGTGGCAGGCTGAAAAGGAGAGGAGGGCTACCACCTCCTGGCAGAGGGAGTATGAGCCCATGCCCCCCTGCTTGTTGATGTAAAACATGGGCCACCTGGTTGTCCATCTGGATCAACACTGGCAGTCGCCGTAGGTGGTGGCGAAATGCTCGAAGGGCCAAAAAGATTGCCCAGAGTTCCAGAAGATTGATCTGTAGGAGGGATTCCTCCAAAGACCAACTGCCTTATGTGCATAGGCCATTGCAGTGCGCTCCCCATCCCAGGAGGGAGGCATCTGTGGTCAGGTTTGCTTGTGGTGCAGGTGCCTGAAAAGACATTCTCACCCGTAGGTGGTGCAAGTATTGTCACCAGTTTAGTGAGGCCATTAGTCGACAGGTGACCTTGACTCTGTCCCTCAGTCTGCTTGAGGCCTGAGTCCACTGTGAGCACACACACCATTGGGCCGCCTGCATATGCAGGCGGGCTGAGGGGTGAC
This sequence comes from Ichthyophis bannanicus, assembly GCA_033557465.1. Taxonomy (NCBI): domain Eukaryota; kingdom Metazoa; phylum Chordata; class Amphibia; order Gymnophiona; family Ichthyophiidae; genus Ichthyophis; species Ichthyophis bannanicus. The sequence goes on along the minus strand of CM066044.1, from coordinate 279,185,409 downwards.
GTGGACTGTCAAGGCCATGTGGCCCAGGAGATGGAGGCGGAAACGTGCCAGGACTGTCCTGTGGCGCTGCACCTGCCCCACCAGCTGCTGAAGGCGAGCTGCCCTTTCTTTTGGGAGGACCGCTCTTGCCTGTAGCATAAGAACATAAGAACATAAGATATGCCATACTGGGTCAGACCAAGGTCCATCAAGCCCAGTATTCTGTTTCCAACAGTGGCCAATCTAGGTCATATGTACCTAGCAGTTTCCCCAAGAGACACAAGTTCCACAATGCTTGTACTGGGTCAAGCATTGATATCTTCGGTCACTTCTTAATAATGGTTTATGGACCTTTCCTCCAGGAACTTGTCCAAACCTTTTTTAAACCCAGCTACACTAACAGCCTTTACTACATCCTCCGGTAACAAATTCCAGAGTTTGATTACACGTTGAGTGAAAAAATATTTTCTTTTATTAGTCTTAAATAGTATACCCTGTAGCGTCATTGCATGTCCCCTAGTCTTTCTATATTCTGATAACGTAAACAATCGATCTACGTTTACCCGTTCCACTCCATTCATTAATTTATAGACTTCTATCATATCTCCACTCAACCGTCTCTTTTCCAGGTTAAAGAGCCCTAACCATTTTAGCCTTTCTTCATAGGAATATCCTTCCATCCCCTTTACCATTTTGGTGGCTCTTCTCTGAACCTTTTCTAAAATCACTATATCCTTTTTAAGATATGGTGACCAGAATTGCACACAATATTCAAGGTGCGGTCTCACCATGGAACGATATAGAGGCATTATAATATCTTTTGTTTTATTTTCCATTCCTTTCCTTATCATACCTAGCATTCTATTTGCTCTCTTGGCCACCGCTGCACACTGGGCCGAGGGTTTTAACATGGTATCCACAATGACGCCTAAATCTTTTTCCTGGGTGGTGGTTCCTAATGTGGAACCTTGCATCGTGTAACCAATAGTTTGGGTTGTTCTTCCCTAGGTGCATAACCTTGCACTTGTCCACATTAAATTTCATCTGCCATTTTGATGCCCAGTCTTCCAATTTATCAAGATCCTCTTGCGATGTTTCACAATCCTCTTGGGTTTTAACAACTTTAAATAGTTTTGTGTCATCTGCAAATTTGATAACCTCACTTGTTATTCCACTTTCCAGGTCATTTATGAATATGTCAAAAAGCAGCGGACCCAGCACAGATCCCTGGGGTACACCACTATTCACCTTTCTCCATTGGGAAAATTGGCCATTTAGCCCTACCCTCTGCTTTCTATCTTTTAACCAGTTCCTGATCCACAATAGTACACTGCCTCCTATCCCATGACTCTTTAGTTTTGCCAAAAGTCTCTCATGAGGGACCTTGTCAAAGGCTTTCTGAAAGTCCAGATACACAATATCAACCGACTCACCTTTGTCCACCTGTTTATTCACTCCTTCAAAAAAACATAACAGATTAGTAAGACAAGATCTTCCTTGTCTAAAGCCATGTTGGCTGTCTCCCATTAGGTCATGACTATCTACATGCTGAGTAATTTTATTCTTTATGATGGTTTCTACCATTTTTCCAGGGTACTGACGTCAGGTTCACCGGTCTGTTTTCCCGGATCACCCCTGGAACCCTTTTTAAAAATTGGTGTTACATTGGCGATCCTCCAATCTTCAGGTATTACAGATGATTTTAATGATAGTTCACAGATTACTGATAGCAGGTCTGCAATCTCATATTTCAGTTCTTTCAACACCCTTGGATGTATACCATCCGACCCAGGTGATTTGCTACTCTTCAGTTTATCTAATAGTTGTAAGACATCTTCCCGATGTATCGATATTTCCTTCAATTCTTCCGCACCTTTAAATACCACTTCAGTCATGGGTAACATCCCTACATCTTCCTCAGTAAAGACCGAAGCAAAGAATTCATTCAGTCTCTCCGCTATCGCCTTGATGCCTCTTAGTGCTCCTTTAACCCCTTTATCATCTAATGGACCAACAGACTCTCACAGGTTTTTTGCTACGAATGTACTTGAAAAGGTCTTTATTTCGCTTCTTCTCAAATTCTCTCTTTGCCTGCCTTATCAATGCCTTGCATTTGACATGCCAGTGCTTGTGCTGTTTCCAGGTTTCGTCGTTTGGCTCTTTTTTCCATTTCCTGAAAGATGCTTTCTTGGCAACAACAGCCTCTCTGACCTCACCTTTAAACCATGCTGGCAGTTTTTTGGACTTCCTTCCACTTTTCTTAAAGCGTGGAATACAGCTGGTCTGGGCTTCCAAGATAGTATTTTTCAACAGCACCCAAGCTTGATGTATGTCTTTAACCTTTGCAACTGCTCCTTTTAGTTTTTTCTTAACTGTTTTCCTCATTTTATCATAGTCTCCCTTTCGAAAGTTAAAAGGTAGTACTGTGGATTTCCTTACTATCCCTCCTCCACTAATTAAATCAAAGGCGATCATGCTATGATCACTATTGCCAAGTGGCCCCAACACCCTTATCTCTTGCACTAGTTCTGGTGTTCCACTAAGGACTAGGTCTAATATGGCTTCCCCTCTGGTCGGTTCATGAACCAGCTGCTCCAAGAAACTGTCATTTATTTCATCTAGGAACTTTATCTCCCTAGCTTGTCCTGATGTGACACTGACCCAGTCGATACCGGGGTATTTGAAATCACCCATTATTATTACTGCGCTGTAACTTTTGTTAGCTTCCTTGATTTCTTTGAGCATTTCATCATCCATTTGGTCATTCTGGCCAGGTGCTCGATAGTACACCCCCACTGCCATTGCCTTCCCCCTTTTCTATGGAATTTCAATCCATATAGATTCTACAGCAGATTTTGTTTCCTGCAAAACTTTAATCCTTTCTGAGTCAATGCCCTCTCTAACATAGAGCGCAACCCCTCCACCAATTTGATCAGCTCTATCATTACGATACAGTTTGTACCCAGGTATCACAGTGTCCCACTGGTTGTCCTCTTTCCACCATGCCTCTGATATTCCAATCATATCTAACCTTTCATTTAGTGCTATATATTCTAACTCTCCCATCTTATTCTTTAGACTTCTAGCATTTGCATACAAGCATTTTAGAGAATGTATTTTATTCATGTTAATTTGGCTATTGTTAGACATGGGTAAATTGGGATCTTTAAGCTCTGTCTGCTCCATACTTGAGGGCATTTGGGCTACTTTACTCTTTTGTGGAACCTCTCTGCTTTTGGTAATATCCTTCAAGGATACATTCTTCCGAACCATCTGCTCTTGGGCGACTGTCGGCTTTCCCCTAATATCTAGTTTAAAAGCTGCTCTATCTCCTTTTTAAAGGTTAATGCCAGCAGCCTGGTTCCATCCCGGTTAAGGTGAAGCCCATCCCTTCGGAAGAGCCCCTCCTTTCCCCAGAATGTTCCCCAGTTCCTAACAAATCCAAGACCCTCATCTCTACACCATTGTCTCATCCACGCATTGAGACTCCGGAGCTCTGCCTGCCTTTTGGGTCCTGCGCGTGGAACAGGAAGCATTTAGGAGAATGCTACCCTGGAAGTTCTGGATTTCAACTTCCTACCTAAAAGCCTAAATTTTGCCTCCAGAACCTCTCTACCACATTTTCCTATGTCATTGGTACCGACATGTACCAAGACAGCAGACTCCTCCCCAGCACTATCTAAGACCTTATCTAGGTGGCGCGTGAGGTCCGCTACCTTCGCACCCGGCAGGCATATTACCAGGCGATCCTCACGTCCACCAGCCACCCAGCTATCTACATGCCTAATGATCGAATCACCAACTATAACGGCTGTCCTAACCCTTCCCTCATGGGCACATGGCCCTGGAGAAACTTCCTCTGTGCGAGAGGGTTTTACATCACCTGGAGGACAGGTCCTAGTTACAGGATCACTTCCTGCCACACCAGGGTGATGCTCTCCTGTCACGTGACCTCTCTCCTCCATGGCAACAGGGGTGCTGCCAAACTGGAGGTGGGACTTCAGGACTATATCCCTGTAGGTCTCGTCTATGTACCTCTCTGTCTGTCTTATGTTTTCCAAGTCTGCTACTTTAGCCTCTAGAGAACAGACTTGTTCCCTGAGAGCAAAGAGCTCCTTGCACTTAGTGCACACGTAAGACCTCTCACCAACTGGGAGAAAATCATACATGTGACACTCAATGCAAAAGACTGGAAAGCCCTCATCCCGCTGCTGGACTGCTGTCTGCATCTTAGTTTTAAGTTTGTGTCTAGATCTTTAAGTTCTTACTTACTAGGGGTTGCTATGGGTATTTATACCAATAAAACTGTACCTAATACGTTTAATATACCTTGTTCACCTGAAGCTTAATTAATCTCAGGTCCTTAGTGTATGACTGATTTGGGTAATGAGCTTCACCTGAAAGCACCTCCTGTCTTTTAAGATGTGTAAGTACCTATAAAGCTATGATTATCCCAGGGGTGGGTGGGTGTGGGGAGGGAGGGAGGGAGGGAAATAACACTTATTAAAAGAGGGCTGCTACACAATATCCTGTCTTGTGCTGCTGAGGTAAGCTAAATTCTGATTTGATTTAAATTATAGCTCCTAGCTGCTGCTAGGCTCTAACTTCTTATGAAATTTAAACTACAAGCTCTCTGCTGGATTCTAAATTTAACAAGAAAGCTCTCTTCTGTGTTTTAAAACTAAAAGTACTTTTCTGATGCTAGGCCCCGAGTGACTATTAAATGTACACTACAAGCTCTCTGCTGGGTTCCAAATGTAACCAGAAAGCTCTCTTCTGTGTGTTAAATTTAAACTAAAAGTACTTTGCTGTTACTTGGCCCTGAGTGACTATTATATTTAAACTACAAGCTCTCTGCTGGGTATGAAATGTAACCAGAAAGTTCTCCTCTGTGTTTTAAATTCAAACTTTAATTGCTGCTACTAGGCCCTAACTGATCCAACAAAAAACAGTGGGTTCACAGATTAAGTAGCTTTAATACAAAGAATTCTTTTTAGAAAATTACCAGAAGTATATACTCACAGTTGCAGATTTCTCTCCAGAAGTAACAGTCCCCCTTTCTAGTCCTTCAAGACATGCCAAGGTGTGCCCCTATAAACTCTAGGCCTTGAGACGGGGAGAGATGGGACTTGGGGTAGTTGATGACAAACCCCAGGTGCTACAGGAGACAGACTGCCTAGCCTGCAACTTCACTGGCCTCAGTGGCCATAGCCCTCTGTTGAGCCAGTCGTCCAGATAGGGGAAGATGAAGACCCCTTGTAGGTGAAGATAGGCGACCACAACTGCCAGACACTTTGTGAAAACCCTTGGCAATGAGGCCAGACCATAGTGGAGTACCTTGTACTGGTAAAGCTCTCCTCCCACCACGAATCTTAGGTACTGTCTGTGGGAGGGATGGATCAGGATATGGATGTATCCATCCTTTAGATCCAAGGAGTAGAGCCAATCTCCCTGGTGGAGGTTGGGCAGCAGTGTCCCAAGGGAAAGCATCTTGAACCTCTCCCTCATCAGAAATTTGTTCAGGTTTCACAGGTCTAGTATGCGCCTGAGGCTCCCAATTCTTTTGGGGACAAGGAAGTACCTGGAGTAGAAGCCCTGTCCCCACAGACGTTTGGGTACAGCTCCACTGCCTAATCCTTGAGCAGGCCTGTGAGCTCTGAGAGGAGCAATATCTAGTGAAGGAGAGGCCACACCGGCTCTCCTGAGAAGAACCCTAAGGGTGTTTGCTGGAAGCGGAGGAGATACCCCTTCCTTACCACTTGTAGGACCCACTGGTTCGTGGTGACCCTGGCCCACCTGTGGGCAAAGAGCACCAGGTCCCCTGTGGACTGGGGAGGGCCTCCCAGGGGAGAGGAGGCCCTACCCAGGGAGTCAAAAGTTCCCCCCGGGTTGGGTGGGAGCTGAGGCCTGTGGCTTCTGAGCCTTGGGCTTCCTGAGCCCGTGGCCCTGTTGTCCCAAGAAGAGTTGGTAGTGACCCTAATAAAATGACCCCTTTTTCACTGGGAAAGAGGATCTTTTCCTCAATGGTTTCTTCCAGGGAAAGGCTGAGGTTTTCTTTCAGAGCCTCTGCCTGGTCACGACCACGGCCTCTATCTCGGTCGCCTTGTCGGCCATGAGCTTGCTGAACAAGTTTTCTCCAGTGCAGAGGTTGTCGAGCGATTTCTCTTGTACTCACTGCTCGTGGTCAGAGGTCTGCAGTCAGGCTTGTCGTCGGGCGTCGATGCCGGCTGCTGCTAAGCAGGCTGCCGATTCAAAGCTGTCTAAGGCGGTGCAGGACAGGAATTTTGAGCAGTCCTGGATCCTGGCTGTTAGGGTTTGAAATCTCTAAAGAGGTTCCCTGGTGAGGCCAGCGGAGAAACCCGCCAGTTCCAGGATGAGGCCCTTGAGGTACATACCTGTGTGCAATTCATAGGCCTGTATGTAACAGCCAAGCATGCAGCCCTGAAAGCACTTGTGCCTGAGGGAGCCGAGGGTTTGGGCCTCTCTCCCTGGAGGAACGGAGGAATAATTCTTTTGACTTTTAAGCTTCTGCATAGATGACTCCACAACCATGGAGGTATGCAGGAGCTGAACCTTTTGGAAGCCAAGATCCTTCTTGACATGGTAGATGGCTTCAAGGCGTTGGCTGATCACCGGCACTGGGGCCAGGGACTCCAACATTTGTAGGAGGAACTGCTCTAGGATAGATTGCACCGGCACCATGAGAGGCTCCTTCGGCGGGGACTCATACTGTAGGATCTCCAGTTCTTCGGTGTGTAGGGCCTCCTCTGATTTGGTCGGGACCGACAAGGCCCGGGCCATATCTGGGACAAAATCGTGGAAGGTCACATCCTCCAGGGGAGAATGGTACCAGGCGAGATGGCTCCAAGGGGACATCTCGGTGTCGAGAAGTCTCTGGGGAGGCCCTGTCTTTGGTCTCCCACTCGGAGCCGGAGGGCGTCGAGGACTCCGAGCCTCGGGATTCTCGCGCCTCGAGGCTGGCTCTGGGGAACTGGATTCCTCCGGAGGATATCGGGTCCGACTCCTGGAAACTGGCTGGGGAGGACTGGACACCAAAGGATCGGGACTGGGATATCAGTGTTGAGGACTCACCCAAGGCCGGTGGTACTCGGTGCCTGGTTGGATGCCTGGGGACTCCACTGCAGTCGGGGTCCAGTTGTCAGGGCAGATGATGCAAAAGAACCGGACATCACTGCCTGTTGTAGAGCCAAGATAGCAGAGATATTCTAGTCCAGGGCTGCCATTCTGGTTTTGAGGCCAGAAGACTCTGCAGCTTTTGGTGTGGGCACTGATGTTCTCAGGCCCAGCGCTGGCACTCTCACGAGTGCATCCTCGACAAGGACTCCTTCCTTAAGACCTTAAGGGGGTGCTGCTTACTGGGTTTCACTGATGGAACCTCAACTGGCTTTGAGGATTTTTTCTTTTTCTTCTTGGAGTCCGGGGTATTTTTGGAAGAACCACTGCCATGGGACTCTGAGGATGCCTAGGCCTTGCAAGAAGTGCTGGGTTGGGAGCTCAGTATTGGGGAAGCCAGAGCTGAGTCGAACTGCGGGAACATCTTCCTCTGCAACTCCGACCGTTTCTTGTTGGTTTTCAGATTCATGGCCTGGCAGAGGTCGCAGGTGGTGCTGTCATAGTCAGGCCCAAGGCAGCGTAAGCAGCAGTCATGGGTGTCTGTGATAGACATAGTTTGACTGCAGCGGTCACATTTTTTGAGCCCACTGGGAGACATGGTGGGAGACACCCAGTTGGGGTCGACAACCGGGAGAAAAAGGGCGCAAACGCTGATTAAGGCAACCCTTATCAAAAAAGGAGGAGGCAAGAAACGGTGCTGGGGTTGACACCGGCTCGAGGCAGGAAGAGGAATCGGTAAGCAAACCAGGAAAAAACAACTTTTAAGGATAATTTTAGAGAGATTTTTCTAGGGAAACAGGACAAGCATCCATTGGGCTCCATGGAAAAAAAGAGACTGAGCAAGATGGCAGCCTTGGGCAGGAAGGGGACCACACATGTGGGGCTTTCTATGAAAGCTGGGGAAACACTCTGCGCAGGCTCCGTCGGCTTCGACGTCATCAGTATGTGAGGACTGACTTCCTGCTTGTTCCTGGAGAATATGACATTTGGGGGGTAATTTTCACCTTGCTGCACCGTATGCCTGGAACAAGCTACCTGTGTCTGTACGCCAGGCACCCTCCCTGGCCCTCTTCAAGTCCAGGTTGAAAACCCACCTCTTCACTGTCGCTTTCAGATCATGACTTCTATCCTTTGTTCTGACCTGACTCCCATCCTTTGTCATGTCTAAAACTGTAAATCCACTTGTTTGTTTGTAAATGCCATACTTGTTTTGCCCGAATTGTAATTGCCATACTTTGTTTTACCCCATACTTTGCTTTATCCCGAATTAACTACTGCTCCGTATCACCATAATTGTTTTCCCGATTTGTCTATTGTTCTGTGTTGTCTTGACTAAATTGTAAACTCTGACAAGCAGGGACTGTCTTTTTGCTTATATTTCTGTACAGCGCTGCATGCGTAATGCTATATAAATGCTAAATTGTAGTAGTAGTAGCAGTAGTAATTTTCTAAAGCATTTTGCAAATGCATGTTTAACTTGCAGAAAAGGAGACTTAAAAAAATTGTGCATGGGTATACATGCACTAAAGCAGTCACAAAAAAATAGTGCCCACTTTTACATGGACCATGTATAGGTGTTCCTGAATATAATTTGGGAGGCCTTTGGGCAGTTATGGAGCATGCATGTCTTATAGATGAGACTTCTAATTTTCGGTTGTAACTGAAAAACAACAATAAAACCCCCTTGATGAAGAAACTGGGGTTTCTAGATATAATTTTTAAAAAATCACAAAAACATTGCCCTTCACTGCTGGTTTCCAATGTCATTTGGCTGCTGCTTTTGCAAGCTGATGACAGTATCGGCCCAGGCCACAGCTTCTGGAGTCTCTCTGCAACCTACTGGTCTGTGACAAATAGGAAGAAGGGGCTGGAGCAGGAGCTGGTACAAGCTGAGACTGATACCAAGGGGAGAAAGCAGGGCTGATGCTGTTGCTGGGAAGTGGGCATGGAAGGGGGGCTGATGCTGATGCTGGAACTTGGGCTTGGAGAAGGAGCGCTGGGCCTAATGCTATTGCTGGGGCTTGGAGAAGGAGCGCTGGGCCTGATGCTATTGCTGGGGCTTGGAGAAGGAGCGCTGGGCCTGATGCAATTGCTAGGGCTTGGAGGAGGAGCGCTGGGCCTGATGCTATTGCTGGGGCTTGGAGGAGGAGCACTGGGCCTGATTCTATTGCTGGGGCTTGGAACAGGAGCGCTGGGCCTGATGCTATTTCTGGGGCTTGGAGAAGGACTGACACTTGGAAATTGTTTTTTGGGTCATTCAATGGAATCCACTTGATAAAAAACATTACATTTTTTTTGTGATGCAATACACCAATAAACCCCCTATTTTCCAAATCTGGGAAAGCATCTAATTGGTAATTTGTAACTACCCCCGCCAACTCAATACCCAGTCATCCCAATTAGACCCACGAGTTCATTGTATAATGTTGTTAAGTACCCTCATGTTGTTGTTGTTAAGTGCCGTCGAGTCGGAGTCGACTCATGGCGACCCTCTGGATAACTATCCTAAATTGTGTTCAGTCTTCAGTCAGGCAGATGATTGTTGACAGACTGGTACCCGTAGCTGCTGTTATTGTATCGATCCATCTCATTGCTAGCCTTCCTCTTTTGCGTCGACCTTCTATCTTGCCAAGCATGATGTCTTTCTCTAATGATCTCTCTCTCCGCATGATGTGTCCAAAGTACGAAAGTCGAAATCTTGTCATCTGAGCTTCTAAAGAAAGCTTAGGTTTGATCTCCTCTAGTACAGACTGGTTTGTTCTTCGGGCAGTCCATGGTATACACAGTATTCGCCGCCAGCACCATAATTCAAAGGCATCAATTTTCTTCCTGTCTATCTTTTTCACTGTCCAGCTTTCACATCCATATGATGTTATTGAAAATACCATGGCTTTAACAAGTCGAATCTTTGTATGGAGAGAGACATCTCTGCTCTTAAGAATCTTATCTAGGTCTTTCATAGTCATTCTGCCAAGAGCAATGCGTCGTCTGATTTCTTGACTGCTTGTTGCTTCTTTATTGATAGTTGATCCAAGTAGGTTAAAGTTATTCACAATTTCAATTTCTTCTCCTTCGACGATGAACCTGTTGATTATGCCAGTTGTCATGATCTTTGTCTTCTTTACATTAAGGTGCAGGCCCATTTTGAGACTATGTTCTTTGATTGTGAGAAGCAAATGTTTCAGATCATCTTCACTTTCCGCCAGTAATGTGGTATCATCACCATAGCGAAGGTTGTTGATGAGTCTTCCACCAATCTTCACACCTCTGTTGTCTTCATACAATCCTGCTTCTCTGATGATTTGTTCTGCATATAAATTAAACAGGTAGGGGGAAAGTATGCAGCCTTGTCTTACACCTTTGCTTATTTTAAACCATTCTGTTTCTCCTTGTTCTGTTCGAACTGTTGCTTCTTGATCAATGTACAGATTGTGCAAGAGAACGATCAGGTGTTCTGGTATACCCATGCTTCTTAATGTGGCCCAGAGTTTCTCATGGTTTACACAGTCAAAAGCTTTGCTATAGTCGATAAAGCACAAATAGATATCCTTTTGGTATTCTTTAGTCTTTTCAAGGATCCATCTCACATCCGCAATGATGTCTCTCGTTCCTCGCCCTTTTCTGAACCCTGCTTGCACTTCCGGTAGTTCTTGTTCCAGGTATGATTGTAGTCTCTTTTGAATAATCTTCAGTAGAATCTTGCTGGCATGTGGGATCAGAGCGATTGTGCGATAATTTCCACAGTCAGTTGGATCACCTTCTTTAGTATTGGCATAAATACTACCCTCATGCTAAATGCTAAATGTACAGTAGTGGCCAAAAAATTAAGGCAGGTATATTTTTCTACAAGTTATTGTTAAATAATGTACTGTGGAGATGTCATACGTGCTTACTTATTTAATAAGCATGGTGATTAGTCACACCATGCGTCTGGCGTCCATTTTAGTTTACTTACACTCTGTAGTAGGTTTCTTGGATGAAGTTTTGAATTTTTACAACTAGGAAAAGATTGAAAGTTACATGTGAAATATACAATCAAGATGGGTAGAAAGTGCGATATTAATGACTTTGTAAAGGGACAAGTTGTCACACTCCATGCTGAAGGATATTCGCAATGTGCTATTGCAAAACATTTGCATATATCAAGGTGTGCAGTTCAGAATGTTCTGAAATCAGGTGGCCATACACGTCGTTCGAAATGTGGGCGCAGACAGATAACCACTGGACGAGATGACCGATTCCTCAAAAGCATTATTACATCTAGTCCACATACTTCACCTCAACGTGTGGCTCAATTAGTTAATGATTGAGGAATAAAGACAAGTGCCAAATCTGTCCGACGTTGGCTTGTGGATGAATTCAAACTCGTGGCCAGAAGACCTGCCAAGAAGCCTATGATGACCAGGAAACAAATTGCTGCCCACATACAGTTTTGTAGCAAGATGAAAGACAAATCTGCTGAATGGTGGGAGAGGGTAATGTTCAACAAGTATGTGGGAGTGGTTACAACTACGTCCGTCAACCAGCAGGCGAGAGACTAAATCCGAAGTATATAATCAAGACTGTTAAACACCCACCATTGGTCATGGTATGGGGTGGTATCTCGGCGAATGGACGATGTGGCCTGCACATTTTTGAGAAGGTAAAAGAGTAAATGCTGCAAAATACATCCGTGCTGAATAGTAAAGTTGAAATACACATGAATGTTTCTGGCACAACTATATTTCAGCAGGACTCGGCACAGTGCCACACTGCAAAAACAGTCAAAAATGGTTCATGGACAACAAGATCGAACTGCTATCAAGTTGGCCATCAAACTCTCTGGATCTCAATGTAATTGAAAACTGTTGGAATCTTATGAAGAAAAAGGTGGCAGCACACCATCCAGCTTCAGAAGCAGATTTAAAGGACATACTCAAGCATGTATGAGTCAACAAAATCACCGCGGCATACTGTAAAACGCTAGTTAACAGTATGCCTAAAAGAATCCAGGCTGTGCTGAAAAATCATGGACACCCTATCAAATATTGACACATATATTGTTTCTTGAATAAAACTTTGAAAATGACATATATATCTTTGGTTCTTAAAGCTTTTGACCATGAAAGTGACAATAACACATACTTTTCTAATAAAATTCTGATATTTTGGACTCTGCCTTAATTTTTTGGCCACTACTGTGATGTCTAAATGTTGTTAAATACCCTCATATTAAATGTTGTAAAGTACCCACATGTTAAATGTAACCCTCCAATTGGGATGTAACCACTTTGATTGTAGGATATGGTGGTATACAAATCTGTCTAAATAAAAATAAATAATTGCCTCAAAAATAAACCTCTAAAATTCCAAATGACAAACACCTAGGAACAGGAACTCTACTTACGATATATGCAACTATACCACAAAGCAGGGGGTTTCAACCTAGTCCTCAGGACACACTTAGGACTGGGTTGAGAACCATTGCCAGAGAATGCACATACAAATTTACATATTCAGAGCATATTCACCAAATTCATACAGACCTATTTCAAGCATACCATTCATGGCAAAACTAATTGAAAAGACAGTTCAAATTCAAACGCAGGAATATATAGACAACTCAGCCCCCCTGGATGATCAACAATATGGTTTCCGCCCTCGCCATGGAGTAGAGACACTTCTAACTGTCCTAATTGACACACTCGTAAGAGGGATAGATAACCCAAAGCAAGCGTTCTTACTCCTATTCATAGACATATCTGCGGCTTTTGATAGTGTTCACCATACCATAATGCTCAATAATCTTAAACAAATAGGGATAAAATCAACAGTGCTAAACTGGTTTACCTCATATCTAGGCAATAGAACTCAAACTGTCAGAATAGGAAACAACACATCTAACACATACAATCAGGAAATTGGCCTACCCCAAGGTTCTGCTCTATCAGCCCTCCTATTTAATATTTATATAAAACAGGTCTGTAACATTTTCAAAAAATTCAAGGTATGTACGCAGACGACATAATGATGTATATCCCATTCACGATCCCCAATCTACCACTTAAATTACTCACTGAATGTTTCAACGAAATTACCACCTGGCTAAATAACAATAACCTTGCCATCAATCACTCTAAAACCGAAGCACTAATTGTAACCAAAAACCAATCATACTCTCCCCCACCACATATTATACTTCAGGACCACGAAATCAAAATAAAGAATGAAGTGCGATATTTAGGCGTCATACTGGATACACATCTCAATATGAATATGCACATAAGAAGCACAACAAAGAAAATTTACTTCAAGCTCAGAATCTTAAAACAACTACGTCCTCTAATACATTTACAAGATTTCATGAAAATAATACATGCAATAATAACTCCTCACTTCGACTTCACCAACCTAACTCTATTAGGGGTAACGAAACAAAACATCAAAAGACTCCAACTTGCTCAAAACGCAGCGGCCAGAACCATCATGAATGTCCCACCATTTCATCACGTAACACCTATACTGGCAAATCTTCATTGGCTACCAATACAAAGCAGAATCCTATACAAAACACTAACAACAACCTTCAAGGCTCTAAACAATATGGTCCCACCGACCCTAAAAAATCTCATATCTAAAGAATCAACCAATAATCTACATAGAAGAGACAAAACAAACAAATTAAGGACCCCAAAAGAATACATAAAAGCTAAAAAGACAACTAACAAAAAAGCATTTTCCCATGTGGCCCCCATTATCTGGAATGACCTCCCAGAGGAAATCAGATCAATAAATGAGATCAAAGAGATCCGTAAGAGTCTAAAAACACATCTGTTTAAGGCACACTACGGCTATCAACAAACTCCCTCTCCCAACAAGAAAACGGATAATAACACTGTTTGACTGAGTGACACAAAATTGACATGATCCAACACCTTCCACTCCTAAGATTTTACACTAGTTTAGAAATTTATAATATATTTTTACGTCTTATGTAATGCACTCATACCCCAATTGTATATAGTTACCAAAATGTTATTTGTTTTTGCACAATTATCCTTTGTTTTAAGATGTTCCTTGTAAATGATTACTGACTGTTTTGTTGTATAATAGTTACACTGTTTCAGATGTTCATTGTAAAATAGACATCAGCCTGTTATATTGTTGTTAAATATAAACCGCACCTGATCTCTGGAAGGTGCGGTATATAAGCGACTGTTAATTAAATTAAATTAAATAATGAAGCACAGCTGTGGAGTGGAGGAGTCGTCCAATGTTTAGAGCAGCAGGTTGAGAACCAAGGAAGTCATGTTTCACTCCCACGTTTGCTGTGACCTTGGACAAGTTACTTATCCAATTGTCTCAGGTACAAACGTAGACTGTAAGCCCTCTGGGGACAGTTAATTACCTATAGCACCTAATGTAACTTTCCATGAACTACTAAGAAAGGCATGTGCTAAATCCTTGTGTAAATTTTGCAAGAGGAGTTTTGCACTATTGGGGCTTACTGGCTGCCTATTTTATAAAGGTAGGCGCCAATGTGCCTTTTATAGAATAGAAGAGAGAGAGAGGTATGGGAGAGAGCAAGACATTTGGATGTAGAGAGAGCAAGAGAAAAGTGAACAGTGTGTATGTAGGGTGGGAATAGTAGAAGATAATCAAGAATGAGAGGGGAAAGGAAAGAGTAAGAATGGAAAGAGGGGCAAGCAAGGGAAGAAAGCAAGATATTTTGGGGTCTAGTTACTAAGTTGCACTAATGTGCATTATTAGTTACTAGGCATCACTGAATAACATGGGACTTGTGCTAGAATAACACGCATTATGGTGAATATGAAAGTTAACTAGCATGCCTTAATAACTAGCCCCCTTCTATATTAAGAATCTTGGGATTATGCTAAATTTCCCATGATGGCATCATCACACAGATTGAATCTGATAGTCAGAGGCATGTTTACCTGATAATATTATTAGGACATGTGTCATAATCCTTCAGTCGGAATGAATACCATGCTATTGTAGATTGATTTGGTGGGTTTTCTAGAGGTTGGCAAGAACACAGCCCAGAATTAACTCCATGTTGGCAAAACACTGAAAGGGAAAAAAAATATGATAACCAGTCAAGTGAGATCCCTTCCCATGTGAGAAGCTTTTAAATTCTATCCTCACTTAAATCTTGAAAATGCTCAACATGTAGGACTGGTAAAATAACCGAAAAACATGCTTTTATAAAATATGTTGTTTTAACATATACAGTAAGCAAAACCACCTTAGACATTTCTTGTCTGACACTGTAGTATACCTTAACATATCTTCCAAATTTGTTTTTAAATTATTGCATCCTCGGATCCAAATATACAAAGAGTGCTGAAATATGAGATTAAATGTCCAGAGTCTGTCTCCATCATCAAACTTGTACAAGCGTTCCAATGACTAGAAGGAATGAGTGAAAACCCCATAAGCATGCACAGAATTTGCAAAACAAAATTTGCAAAACAAAAAAAAATCTTCAAGGAATTAAATAAACAAACAAGGAAGAACAAGTGGTAGATGCACAAATACAGTGTGAAATACAGAATGCTACTACAGGAACCCTTTGTTGATCAAGAACGGACACATGAATGGTTAAGGAGAGGTGAACTGAAACTGAAGGATGAGAGGTTGATAATTGCAGCCCAGGACAACGGCTTATGGATGAGATGGAATACCTTAATAATTGTTTATAGGGTTTTCTTCCAGAGGAGTAGCCTAGTGGTTAGATCAACTGCCTAGTATCCAGACAATCAAGTGTTCAGTTTCCATTGGCATTCCTTGTGACCTTGGGTAAGTCACTTTACCCTCCATTGCCCTCAGAAGAAAAGGCCTAGAAATCTACTTCTGGAGATACACTGCCAAGGAAACCCAGAGGCAGTTGGCTTGCCAGGAGTCGGCACTCATAAACTGCATTCTTTTACCACATCCACTGGCAATGAGTTTCAAAGACTAAGGGGTATGTTTACTAAACAGCGCAATTGTGCGGGGCGCACCTGAGCGTGCGCTAAGGTACCTTAGCGCACATTAATAGTGCGGTTTTTATGCCCCGCACGCGTGCGCCCCGGCCGTACACGTGAGCGCCGGCCGCAAAAGTGCGCGGCGCGTTGATGTGCGATAGAGGCGTGGAAAGCCATTGCGAGGGCGGAGGAAGTCTCCGGAGGGGCGGGGGGACGGAGTCAATGGGTGGGGAGTGGGCGTGGAGAGGCTCCCCACACAGGAGCGGGGCTGAAAACCAACCTAAAAATTACCGCGAGTGAAAACCTCGCGGTAGAGTCGATTTAAAGGGAAGAGAAACCATTTCTGTCAGCAATGTACAGCAAATCCAGGGAAACCTACAAAACGTGAGCAGTGTGATACATGTGCACAGAACAAAAGTGCAAATGAAACAATGAAATTGACCACAACAAAAGTATTAAAAATTGCCATACAGCTGGGTAACATTGGATAGTTACTGAAAACATCACACATCACTCCCAAGAAAGATTAAAAATATAAATATGAATTTTAGAAGGGTCTACACGCAATCCCCATACAAGGTGAATGATCCCACAGTGAAATTGTGCAGAGCAGGGTTTATTACTCCTTTTGCCAGGTTAACCAACTCCAGGGAATGCATTGTCTCAGTGGCTACAGTGTGGTGCAGTGAACACAGAGAGTGTGTTGAGGAGCTGAAGGTCTGCAGTTCAAGTCCCAGATGGGTCTCTTGCAAATCCAATTCTCAAATTTTACCCAGCACTAAACCATGATAGTAAAGAGCAACCTGTTGTGCAGAGAACATAAGTATGCTCCAAACAACAATATTTTACACTACAGAGCGCAGACATCACAGGCATGCGTATTACCTATACCACAGTACCCTCAAGACAGTCCTGTAGGGCCACCTATCATTCAGCTGTGATGTTGTCACCAATAAAGGGCCATGTCAACATGGTGTCTGAGGGGTAGAGTTGGTTGAGGGGGCAGTGGATGTTGCTCACAGCAGATGGTGGCCTAGCGTCCTTCACATGGATGTAGTGCACGTCAACAGACAGGCCCTGTCTGACAAACAGCCATGGAATTTCCATGGAATGCTCTGCTGCTGTGCTAAGATGGTGGTGCAGCGGACACAACCAGTGCCTGCAGGACCAGAAGGTCAGAGGTTCAAATACCAGCTATGGTTCATACCAACCTAGTTCCCTTATTTTACCCATGAAGAAAACATGGTAGTAACGACTGAAACATTATTGCAGAGTACATACGCATGGTTAATATGCCTATAATTTACCACACAAAAAACAAACATCATAGAAATGTCCACTACCTAGAGCATAGTCTCCCAAATGCAGTCCTGGAGTGCCTAACACCATTCAGTTTCCATGCTGTCTCTAATAAAGATGGCTTTGCTGCATATCTATGCAACACCCCCATGGTATGCAGATGTAGCTCATGCATATTCATGAGTGACAGCATGAAAACAGTCTTTGGCACAACAGGACTGGAGTTGGGAACCTATGCCGTAAAGCAGCAGCCAACAGGGGCAGACACACCCACACCCACACCCACAGGCCCCATTGGCCAATGCCCCCTGGAGAGGCAGGACTTTGGGCCCTGCATGCATCCCCCAACACTAGCACCTGCATACCTTAACAATGCCATCCTACACCTGGTTATACGGTACCCAGCTATCAAACTTGTGCTATGAGTCATGGCAGATAGCAATTCCTATGCTAAGCACAGTTTGCTGCTTGAGCCCCATCATAACAATCTATCTGATGTCTGTGGTGTGTGCTGCAGGTCTGGTCTCTGACAGTGCTTACCACCGTGGTGAGCGACCCCCAACAGTATTGGGTACCATATTCATGTGTGTACTGTGCCCAGGACTGGTGTTTTGGCCAGGGCTGCTGAACCCCCCGATAGTAGTACCAAAGATGCCAAAGCTGAGCAATGGTGACAGCAATGGGAAACATTCCAAAACACTCCCAATAAATCTCTGAAAAAGAAGATATGAATGTGCAAAGGGTCCATGCTCCTGCACCATACAAGGTCAATGATCCCACATAGACATAGGACAGAGCAGATTTCCACTCTCCAATGGACAGGTCTCCTATGGCATGCACATGTTCCACAACAGCATGGTGGTGTTGGGTAGAAGTGCGGACAACTATGGCGGCACCCCAAACCCAGAACGTGCAGCATACGCAGTTGCCTACTTGCACACTGTATGCCGTAAAACTGTGCACCACCAGCACCATCAGCAGAAGGGCATGCAGCATGTTGACAGAGGGGTACTGGTGTTGGAGGGGGGCAGTGGCAGCTGTTCAAAGAAGATGGTGGCATAGGCCCGTTCATGTGGGTGTACTGCACTACAACAGACAGACTCTGTGTGTCAAACAGACATGGTATCTGTAGGGAGCACATTGTCTCTGTGGCAGAGGTGTGGTGCATTGAACACAGACAGTGTGTCCAGGAGCCAAAGGTCACCAGTTCAAGTCCCAGCTGTAGATAACACCAACCATGTCCACATATTTTAACCACCACTAAAACGTGATAGTAATGGAAATCCTTTATTGCAGATAACAAAAGCATGTTCCTAACACCTCTATTATACCCTAAAGAGCACATACAACTGAAAAATGCGCAACACCAACAGCAGAGTCTGCAAAATGCAGTCCTGGGGGGCCACATATCATTCATCTGTGATGTTGTCAACAACATAAGCCAATGTGTGCATGGTGGCGGGTGGCTACTGTTGGCAGAGGTGCCAGTGGCTGCTGGCCACAACAGATGGTGGCCTGGCCCACCTCACATGGCTGCAGTGCACTCCAACAGACGGGCCTTGTGTGAGAAAGCACAGTTACTTACCTTAACAGGTGATCTCTGGGAATTAGTCCTCACATATGGGTACGTCGGAACCGACGGAGCCTGCGCGGGAAAGCTCCCCAGCTTCCCAGAAGGAAGCTTTTGGGGCCTCCCACTGCACATGCGCACTGCCTTCCCGCCTTCCTGACTAGCTCTCCTCAGTTCGAGTTTATAGCTGAGACAATAGAGAGAGGAAAGGAAGATAGATAGAAGATACAACTCCTAGGGGAGGTGGGTGGGTTGTGAGGACTAATTCCTGCTGTTCCCAGAGATCACCTGTTACAGGTAAGTAACTGTGCTATCTCCAGGAACAAGCAGGAATAAGTCCTCACATATGGGGACTCCCTAGCTAAGATGCCTGGGGGATCCCCTTCCAAGGGTTCGCCATCTTCGTATGGATCTCAGGCATCCATCCTGGGAAGGTGGGCAGGAGTTGTTCAAGTATGGAACAGGTGTTTGAGGACAGCCTGACCAAACAAGGCATCCCGGCGGGAGTCCTTGTCCAAACAGTAATGGGCTGTGAAGGTATGAACCGAGGCCCATGTGGCGGCTCGACAGATCTGATCAATGGATACAGAGTGAAGATGAGCCATAGAAGTGGCCATGGCTCTCACATTGTGAGCTGTGACATGGCCTTCCAGAGAAATATTTTTAATCTGGTAAGCAATGGAAATACACTGAGCAATCCAATTGGAAAATGTACGTTTGGAGACTGGAAGTCCCAAATGAGAAGGATCAAAAGCCACGAAAAGCTGGGAAGACTTTCGATGTGGCTGAGTCCTGTTGAGGTAAAAGGCAAGAGCTCTTTTACAATCTAAAGTATGAAGGTTCCTCTCTGCACTGGATGCATGAGGAGCTGGAAAAAAGACAGGTAGATATACCTCTTGATTAAGATGAAAAGGCGAGACCACTTTGGGCATAAAGTGGGGATTCGTCCTAAGGACCACCTTATCATGATGAAACCTGGTATAAGGTGGATGAGCCACTAAGGCCTGTAGTTCACTGATGCGGCGAGCCGAAGTGACTGCAATAAGGAAAAGGACCTTCCAGGAAAGAAATTTCAAGGAGGTAGAAACCAACGGTTCAAAAGGTGGCTTCATAAGCTGACCCAGAACTAGGTTCAAGTCCCATGCTACCGGAGGAGGTCGGATGGGAGGCTTAGTTAGAGTCAGGCCTCTCATGAACCTTGCAACAAGCGGATGAGAGGAGATAGGTTGTCCATTTATAGGTTTTAAGGATGCTGCAATAGCACTCAAATGGACTCTTACTGAATTCGTCTTAAGGCCTGCATTAGAAAGATGCAGGAGATAGTCTAGTAGAGAATTCAAAGGAAGTGCTAGAGGGTCAAGACCCTGTTGAGCACACCAAATGGAAAAGCGTTTCCATTTGAAAGCATAGGAACGCCTCGTGGAGGGTTTCCTAGAGGCATGAAGGATATCTTTCACTGGTTGAGAAAGATTAAAGTCATGAAGGCTTAGGCCTTCAGTAACCAAGCTCTGAGGTGTAGGGACTTGGGGTTTGGGTGCCACAAAGTCCCTTCCTCCTGAGAGAGAAGGTCTGGCGCAGCTCCCAGGTCCAGGGAGGGTCCCTGGGAGAGATGCAGAAGTAGAGGGAACCACACTTGGCGTGGCCAGCGTGGAGCTATGAGGATCATCGATCCGTGATCCCTCTGGAGTTTGAACAGAGTCTTGGGAATCAAAGGAATGGGTGGAAAGGCATATAGGAATTCCTGACCCCAATGCAGGAGAAAGGCGTCGTTGGCCTGAGCTCCCTGACACGGAGTCCTGGAACAGAACCGGGGAAGTTTGGCATTCCACGGACTTGCAAAGAGGTCTATGTCCGGGATTCCCCATTCCTGAAAGATTCTGCCTATCTGGTCCATATGTAGGGACCATTCGTGTGGAAGCAGAACTCGACTGAGTCTGTCTGCCCGAGAGTTTTGAACCCCTGGAAGATATACTGCCAGAAGATGAATTTGATGCTCTCTGGCGAAGGCCCATAATCTGAGAGCTTCGTTGCAAAGCGACAGAGAGCCTGTCCCTCCTTGTTTGTTTACGTAGAACATGGCCACCTGATTGTCTGTCTGAACTAGGACGGTCAGGTTGACAAGGAGGGTATGGAAGACTTTGAGGGCAAAGAAGATTGCTCGCAGTTCCAGGAGGTTGATGTGAAGGGTGGTCTCCTGTGGAGACCAAGTACCCTGAGTGGAGAGGGGTTGTAGATGGGCTCCCCACCCTGTTTGGGAGGCATCTGTTGTGAGGGTTGCTTGGGGCAACAAAGGTTGGAAGGGGGCCCCCAACAACAGATTCTTGGTGGACATCCACCATTGGAGGGACCAAAACAGACGCTTTGAGGTGAGGATTTGGTCGGAGAGCGCTCCTGATGCTTGAGTCCACTGGGTGGCCAAGGTCCATTGAGCTGCTCTCATGTGAAGACGAGCGTAGGGCACCACGTGAACCGTGGAGGCCATGTGGCCCAGAAGTCGCAGCATTTCTCTGGCTGTCAAGTGACTGCTGGACTGAGCTTGGGAGGCCAAGCACACCAGACGTTGGCCCCGGACTTGAGGTAGGTAGGCCCTTGCAGTGGTGGTGTCCAACTGGGCCCCTATGAATTCCAGAGACTGAGTAGGGATAAGTTGAGATTTGGGAAGGTTTATCACCAGTCCCAGATACTGCAGAATGTGCCTTGTGCGGTCCAGGGAAATCTGGGCCTCTGACTGAGATGGAGCTCGGATGAGCCAGTCGTCCAGATATGGGAATACAAAAATTCCCAGACCTCTTAGAAATGCGGCAACAACTGCCATGCATTTGGTGAACACTCTTGGAGCAGAGGCTAGACCGAAGGGAAGTACTCTGTACTGGAAATGTTTTCCCTGAAACAGAAATCTTAGATATTTTCTGTGGGATGGATGGATGAGTATATGTGTGTACGCATCCTTGAGATCTAGAGAACAAAGCCAATCCTGACTCTGAAGGTATGGAAGGAGAATGCCTAGAGAAAGCATTTTGAATTTCTCCTTGTACAGAAATTTGTTCAACTCTCTCAGATCTAGGATAGGTCTGAATCCCCCTGTCTTCTTTGTTATGAGAAAATAAGGGGAGTAGAATCCTGTCCCTTGTTGAAGAAGAGGAACCTCTTCTATTGCCCCTTGGGCAAGGAGAGAAGAGACTTCCTGATCCAACAGGCCCAGGAGAGATGGGGGAGAATTGAAGTGCCTCACCATGGTATATGGAGGAAGGTTGGAAAAATGAAGTTTGTAGCCCTCTCTGATGATAGAGAGGGTCCATTGCTCTGATGTAATTTGCTCCCATCTGGGAGCAAAGTGAGCTAACCTTCCGGGAATGGTGAGGGGCTCTGGTTGTTCTAGAGCCAGAAATGTTAAGTTCTCTAGGGGCAAGTCAAAACCCCTGAGGGGGTTGAGCCTGCTGAGGAGTGGCAGACACTGCAGGCTTTGACCTTGCCTGTTTAGGTTGCTGACGTTTACCAGCAAAGCGAGGCTGAGAAGATTGTTGGCCAGTATTTGTGGAAAATCTGGCCTTCTTGTAGTAAGGCTTCTTGAAAGACTTTTTCTTGGCAGGAGTAGAGGTAGACTTAGAAAGTCTATCCAATGTAGCATTTTCTGCGTCCATTTGAGTGGCTTTAATTTGCCAGTCTTTACCAAATAAGTTCTCACCTGTACAGGGCAGATTCCGTAAGCCATCCAGGACCCAGGGTTCTAGGTCAGAGGCCTGGAGCCAAGCAAGTCGTCGGGCTGCAATGGCAATGCCCGAAGCTCTACCGGCACCTTCAAAGGAATCAAAGGCTGCTCTGTTGGAGAACTTAGAAACATCTAGAAGTTGTTTCACCAGAGAAATGAACTCCTCCTTTCTATCCTCAGGGATAAAGGTGGCAAAATGCAGCACCTTTAGGGCAAGTTCCCTTAGAAACATGCCCATATACAGACTATATGAATTAATCCTGGCTATAAGCATACTAGTCTGGAAAATTTTCCTACCAAAAGAGTCTAGGGTCTTACATTCTCGCCCTGGAGGGGTAGAAGAGTGCCTTTTGGTACTCTTAATCTTTTTCAGTGCAGACTTCACCACAATAGAATGGTGAGGCAACTGAGTCTTTTGAAAACCAGGAGAAGGAGGGACCCGGTACATGGTGTCCAACCTACGAGAATAAGGAGACAACGTTAGAGGAGCCTCCCATAAGTCCATCAAGTGTTCTTGAAGGATTTCATGGATAGGCAGGGTGACTGCCTCTTTAGGAACCTTAGGGTATCCTAAAATATCCAATTTCTTTGATCTAGGTTCTTTTTCAGAGGATGTGGTAATAGAAAGTCCTTTAGCTAGCTCTATAATGAAGTCTTGAAAGGACAAATCCTCTGGTGGAGACATTCTCCTCTTTGGGGAAGAAGGGTCTTCATGAAGAACTAGAGACAGCTCATCAGAGTCCTCAGAGGAGTCAAAATCCTCAGAAGAATCAGAGTATTCTCTATTTGCTTCCAACGCACGATACGCATACCGATCGGTATCGACATCGGGCGTACCGGGTATGGAATCGGTATCGGGTAAAAACCCGGATCCGACATGCGGAACCGATCTGCGTTTGGAAGTGGATGGTCTCGGTTCCGGTATGGGAGACAATACCGGAACCGGACCCGGTACCGCTGAACGCGGTACCGAGGGCGTCGCAGCATTAATAAAAGCCAGCATGGCCTGCTGCATTGTCTGAACAGTATTGCTCATAGACGCCACTGCTGCCTGGATGTCGGTACCGGTATGGGCCGGTACCCCAGAGCAGTCTAACAGGTGATCAGTCGAGGCCGTGCCATTGATGTCAACCTGTAACCCCATAGATGGTGCTTTGGAAGCCAGAGCTTCCCGCCGGGGTTGTTTGGCTGGGGCAGGATCCTCAGATTCAAAAGTGAGAGCCTCTCGATGCTTTGAAGGAGATTTGCTCTTTGAGGACCTGCCCGAAGAAGGTTTGGTTACCTGAGATCCATCCGGAGAGGAAGACCTGGATGACTGTGATGCTGGATTATCTGAAGCAAACAGCACATGGAATTTGTTGGCCCGGTTCTGCGAACCACATTTAGACATCTGGGAGCAGGATGGGCAGTCCGGAATGGAGTGGTCAGGTCCCAAACATTTAAGACACCATTCATGGGTGTCTGTGACAGAAATAACAGCACTACACTTGGTACACTTCTTAAAACCAGGGGCTGGTTTCTCCATGAGGAGAATTTGTGTAGGCCTGAGGCCTAACCGAAGTCACCAAGTTGTGCAAGATAAAGATTTTTTTATTTTTTTTTTTAAAAGAAAAGAAAAGAGAGACCGGCAGTACCGGTTTCGGTATGGGGAAGGCAGGCGCGGTCTAAAGAAACAAACTAAAACAATAATTTCTTCAGCGGTGACAGGAACACGACCTGCTGGCTCCGCGGAAAAAGAGAAACTGAGGAGAGCTGGTCAGGAAGGCGGGAAGGCAGCGCGCATGTGCAGTGGGAGGCCCCAAAAGCTTCCTTCTGGGAAGCTGGGGAGCTTTCCCGCGCAGGCTCCGTCGGTTCCAACGTACCCATATGTGAGGACTTATTCCTGCTTGTTCCTGGACTCCCCATGGACTCCCCAGGGAATGTACTGTTGTTGTGCCAAGGTGGTGGTGCAGTGAACACAGTCAGTGCCTTGAATACCACATGGTCACAAGATCAAATCCCAGCTGGGGCACCTGCCATCCCAGTCACCACATTTTACCCATGAGGGAAACATGGTAGTAAAGACTGAACCTTTACTGCTGAGAACATACTCGTATTAGTAAAGCTCATATGTTACCTTAAACAGCACACACCTCATAAACATATGCTTCACCTACAGCAGAGTCGGCCAAATGCAGACATGGAGGTCCACAAATCACTCAGGTTGGATGATGTCTCTAAAAAAGATGCGTGTGCTCCAATGTAAGATTCCGCCCCCATGGTATGCAGATGTATCATAGGCATATTCATCAGGGACATCATGAAAACCCGACCACTGTGTGGGCCACCTGGAGTGCATGTGGGAACCTCTGCCCTAGAGCAGCGGCAAACAGGCCCAGAAACACCTGCACCTGCAGGCACCATTATGCAAAGACCAATGCAAAGGCAGGATGTTGGGCCCTGTGTGAATGTCCCAACACTAGGATGTGCATACATGAGTAAACCCACTTTAGACACGGTGGTACGGTACTCAGATATCCAAAGCTTGTTTTGATTACTGTCAGATAGAAATGCCTAAGTTAAGTCCACCGTTTCATGGAGCTGTATTACACCAATGTCTCTGATGTTTGTGCAATGTGTGACAGGTCATGTGTCTGACAGAATCCACCACCCTCGAATGACTCCAACAGTAGTGCCTTACATAGCCATGCATGCACTGTGCCCAGTACTGGTATGGTGGCCAGGGCTGGCAAATACCTCTACAGCTGCTCAATGCTGTTATAGGTGGGGGGGGGGGGTGTCTGTGTATCCAGTGTGTGGTGTTTGCCAACACCCTACGCAGACCACACTGATAGTAGTTTTGCCATGATTGGGCTGGCAATGTGCATAATGAGGAGCAAAGTACTGTGGGTATACACCAGACAGGCCCGTGTGAGCAGGATGCATCTGCACAGGGCATAGTTCAATGTCTGGAACATTGTAGTGGTTGGGCATCATCTGCATAGACATGGTGTCCACAGCATGTCCTGCTGGTAGGTCACTCTCACCCTGACCGAGCAGTGACCACGGCATGGCTAGGTTCGACCATAGTGCCATATAGTAGTTCTCTCATGTGATGTATATGGGTTCTGTATTTCTGGGGCCTAATCACTGAGTTAACTGTGTGGTGGGTGTGCTCATATCCGAGTTATGGGTGCACACATATTCACTGTTACCATGCACTATGGACTGGCTAGTGGCCTGTCTGCAGTTATTGTGCGTCTGCCTGGAACACCTTGCAGGGTTCAGTATCTGGGAACTCACTGTTCTTGCTGCTGGAAAATCTCTGATGGTGGTCGGGGAGATGGGTGTTTCAGGCTCCACTGTGTGTCCTCTTGTGCAATATGGATGCATACAGAACAGCATTGAGTGCCCTGTAGGTTGTTTCTTCTCCATCTGGGCCGAGTTTGATGGCCCTGTCTGCTGCTATCACCATTACTGGGATATAGAATGTGGATCTGTTGTTTGGTGAACTGGGGTTTCAGAGGACAGGTTTTGGGGTCAAACACACTACGCCTATGTGACCATACAGCTCCTTCCCTCCCACACCCACCACACCTATATCCTGTGGACAGGCGACACACACAGGATACTCACTACTTTGTGAACATTGCAGTCAACAACGGTAAGATGTGACTGGGAGATACAGATGTCCAAAGGTGTTCTGCAGGTGTGTCTGATGGGGGAACCTATCAGACATCGGCAGACATTTTGAACTGATGCATAGTCCATCTCAGCCAGGACAGGTGCTGTGCGTTCCACCTCACCCTCAGGGGGAGCATAGCCCACACACTTTGACGGTCTGCAGTGACTATGTACCAGCAACAAAGAAGGTCAGTACCCACTACTAGGCCTAGGTGCTGTAGGGGTGCACACCCCATCTTCGGGCCATCTGTAGACTGTTGCTTTGCATGTGCAGTGCATCATGGGTGCGATTGGACTAACCCTACCCTGTTAACCGTATTACATAGTCTGCAGAAGTTAAAGTTCAGCAAGCCAGACCTTTCCCCCTAGCTATAGAGCTGTAGCCCAGTGTTGACTGCAATGCCTGTGAAGCAACAGGTTGTTGTTACAAATTTATATTGTCTTTGTGCAAGAAAAGTAATTTAGATATTTACATTGGCACATATACTGTGCTTCTCAGCATCAGTAGTGTTCACAGTGCACAACCTCGACATACATTGAGCAGGCCATTGTAAAGTGCTGATAAGTATTTGACAGGGTACATGGGTGCTGTCTGGGGCAGTATGTGTTTAATGTCATGTTCTACTGCCAACAGAGAACAACACAGTTCTGTAACCTTAGGGTGCCCTATAAGGTGGCTTATGGGGCACCTGAAGATTACAGCACTGTGAGGGTGTTTCAGTTGCCACCACTAATTTACATTACAAAACCTGCCATCGGATGCACTCACAAATACCCCCATTGTGGAGGCAAACGCACTACCTCTGGCGGCAGATGCAGCAATGTAAGCTGTGTGCCACAGCTCCACAGCTGAGAAAAGATGCATGGCTGGCTAAAGAGGCAAACCAGCAGACTGTGTGCTGTGGTTATCAGGGTTGTGTTGATCCCTTAGTAACAATACTGCACTTTCTCCTGCCAGTACTGCTGAAATGTAGAAAGGAGACTGCCGCAGGTAATAATGTTGTAATGTAAGAAGATGTATGCCTCACGCACCACTGATGTACGTTAAACGCACTATGGCACTGCTGTATAATAATGTGTGCTGAGTGAGACAGGTAATGCTGAACCCCAATGGGGGTTTGAACCTATGACCCTTGGTTCACCAGTCCATGCCTCAACCATTGTGCTACACCTCTGTCACTGGGACTGTATGTCAGCACACATATTAAGGGATAATATGCATTAAGGTGACATGACGACCTACATTGTCACATGATGGACAAGACGCAACCTACTGTGCATGTCCAACTGGCAGATATGAATCACCCTCCTACTCCCCCTATGGCAACATCCACATCATTGCTGGCCACACATCGAGATGCACCACTAAACATACTCCAGTGGCACACATAAACCCATAACACTAGGGTGACTGATAGCTGATGCTGATGGTCTGTCAGCACCCCCTGTTGTAAGTATCTTGCCAGTACCTGCTATGTGACACACATAGCACACATCATCAGACAATGCACAAGCAATTACTGGATATGTTTTCGTAGGTTCTAACACACACTGTGTAAACATGAATAATTCATAGCAAGCGAAGACATCTTTTCCACATGAGGAAACACATCGGTGCTATGTGTGTCTGCAGACCTTCGTAGATGTACTGTTGGTGACACCATAATCTGAGCGGTACATACATGTGTGCATTTCCAAATTTCATCTTGCGCAGCCATGCGAAGCGCAAGAGTGCCTATTGCATCTGTCGCGCAGCCATGCGGGGCGCAGCCATGCGGAGCGCAGGAACAGACTTTCGCGCAGCCATGTGGCGCGCATGTGCGCGAACTGATATGCGCATGTGCGGAAGTTGCGTTGCGTGCGTCAGCGCGTCAAGAAGCCCATACTGGACAATGGCTACCCGCACACGCAAGCCTGCCTTCAGCCACCGTGAGCTGTGCCACCTGGCTAGGCTCATTGGCCCTAAGCTCGACAGGCTGTTCCCTG
Organism: Ichthyophis bannanicus; assembly: GCA_033557465.1. Taxonomy (NCBI): domain Eukaryota; kingdom Metazoa; phylum Chordata; class Amphibia; order Gymnophiona; family Ichthyophiidae; genus Ichthyophis; species Ichthyophis bannanicus. The sequence continues at coordinate 279,157,103 of CM066044.1, read as the reverse complement.
GGGCCTCAAGGAGAAAGAACATGGGTAAAGTGCGCAGGGCGTGGGAGCGACTCACCAGACGCTACAATCGTGTGGCAGACAACCCCCGTGAGGTAAGTGTATGGCCACAGGTCATAATCAACATATACACAGACAGCGTGGATTGCAGATGTCCATGCTGCTGTGTGGAGCTAGTCCATATCATGAAAGTGCAGCAGGTGAAACCACATGCTACATTGTTGCTGTATCACATCAGAGTGGTTTGGCCTGTGCCGAGGTGGTGACGGATGTGGTCACAGAGGGCATGATGCCATCTTGGGGCCATGGCATCTGCTGTAGTAGATGTGATACAGCACACTGTAACAGAGGTAGTCCATAGATCTGTGGAGCCATCAGAAACATACTGTGCTGATGGTGTGATCTGCATCCACAGGGTAACACATGTGGTCCACCATCAGGGGTTGTGAAACATTCAGCACATGGTCTGTCAGTCACCCTGGTGATATGGGGTGGTGTGCCAATGTTCTGCCACACATCGTCCCAATCCCCAGGAGTCCTGGCAGACCAGCATAGTGGTTTCTCAGTCACCCTGGTGATATGGTGCAGTGTGCCTAGACTGTTCAATCCAAGATCCACATCCCCAAAAGTCCAGAGAGGCCATCAGAGTGGTCTCTCAGGCACCCTGGTGCTATGGTGCAGCGTGGCTAGACTGTTAAATCATGTCACCCTATCCCCAGGAGTCCTGAGAGGCCATCAGAGTGGCCTCTCACACACCCTGGTGATATTGTGCAGTGTGCCTAGATTGTTTAATCCATTCACCCTATCCCCAGGAGTCCTGAGAGGCCATCACAGTGGCCTCTCACACACCCTGGTGATATGGTGCAGTGTGCCTAGACTGTTAAATCAAGTCACCCTATCCCCAGGAGTCCTGAGAGGCCAGCAGAGTGGCCCCTCACACACCCTAGGGATATGGTGAAGTGTGCCTACACTGTTCAATCCATTCACCCTATCCCCTCGAGTCCTGAGAGGCCATCACAGTGGCCTCTCACACACCCTAGGGATATGGTGAAGTGTGCCTACACTGTTCAATCCATTCACCCTATCCCCTGGAGTCCTGAGAGGCCATCACAGTGGCCTCTCACATACCCTAGGGAAATGGTGAAGTGTGCCTACACTGTTCAATTCATTCACCCTATCCCCTGGAGTCCTGAGAGGCCATCAGAGTGGCCCCTCATACACCCTAGGGATATGGTGAAGTGTGCCTACACTGTTCAATCCATTCACCCTATCCCCTCGAGTCCTGAGAGGCCATCACAGTGGCCTCTCACACACCCTAGGGAAATGGTGAAGTGTGCCTACACTGTTCAATCCATTCACCCTATCCCCTGGAGTCCTGAGAGGCCATCACAGTGGCCCCTCACACACCCTATGGATATGGTGAAGTGTGGCTAGACTGTTCAATCCATTCACCCTATCCCCAGGAGTCGTGAGAGGCCATCACAGTGGCCTCTCACACACCCTGGTGATATGGTGCAGTGTGCCTAGACTGTTAAATCAAGTCACCCTATCCCCAGGAGTCCTTTGAGGCCATCACAGTGGCCTCTCACACACCCTGGTGATATGGTGCAGTGTGCCTAGACTGTTAAATCAAGTCACCCTATCCCCAGGAGTCCTGAGAGGCCATCACAGTGGTCTCTCACACACCCTGGTGATATGGTGCAGTGTGCCTAGACTGTTAAATCAAGTCACCCTATCCCCAGGAGTCCTGAGAGGCCATCACAGTGGCCTCTCACACACCCTGGTGATATGGTGCAGTGTGCCTAGACTGTTCAATCCATGCTGCACATCCCTAGGAGTTCCTGATACCTGCGTATGGGTTTCTGGCAATCACCCTGCTGCTACGCTGTATGTTGCTGACGATGTGTCCTAGGATACCCTAAACCCAGGGGGCCTGAGAGCTGTATGCAACAGAGGGTATGTCACTCACATTTGTTCTCATGGTATGGTGGATAGGTAGCACATCTCACACAGTCCTTGAGGTCCACAGCTCAGCACACACACCATTGATGTATCCAGAAGATTGGTGTGACGCAGATGTGGATGTGCATGATGGACACCTCACCACATAAGCTATAATATCCAATGGAGAGGGTCTTTAATTGAGACATGTCCCCAGCTATGCATGCTGACTCAGGTCACACATCCGCCCATCCGCCAGGTCTCACACATGTGTTAGCAGATTAACATCACAGATGCTGTTTGATGGATACATGCACTTGTCTAGGTTGCACACCACAGTCTGAATCAAACACATGTGCACAGGTGGCAAAAGTACATACCCGTGCATTGTCCCCTGCCCCCAGTGTGGCCAGCCACACGGCCATACGCATCCAGGGCCCAAGTCCGATAAAACGACCAACATCACATAGGTCACATAGGGCCAGATGCAAGTCCACTGAGACCAGTATGCTCCATGCAACACACAGACACATCACACAAAAATTGTATTTATTAAAAAAGTACTATCCATGGTCCTTTAGAAAGCCACATGTCATGGACGTGGGCCATGGTAAGCTCCATAGGTTCGCCAAACAAATGTCACAGTCTCTCCCACTGCCTGGCCTTGCCTTCTCCAAGCCGGTCTCTTGGGGGTCTCTCCTGTTTAACCTCCCTGGTGAGATATTTCTTGCTGTGCTGAGCCTTCAGGGGTATGAAAGTCTCCTCTGAGTCAGAGCAAGAACTATCCTGCTGGCAATGCTTTGTTCCCTGCGTACCTTTCTTGGCTGCCTTTATAATGGTTCCTCCTTTTGCTGCTCTCCTTGGCTGCAAAGGTTCTCCTCAGCTTGGCCCCAGATCTTTCCTGTCTGTGCCTCCTGGGAACTGGACTCGAACCTGGGCTAGGCCTTGAACTGCAGCTGCCACTTGTGCTTGCTCTTGCACTCCTCCTGGACCTTCTTCTCACAGCCCCTTCCAAACTCAAACTGGCTCTCCCTCTTGTGTTTGTTTTTTCCTCTGTTAACTGCTGAGCAGGGCAACTCCCTTCCTGGCTCCTCCCACTTGGACCTCCTACTCCTATGCAGGGTTGTCCTGTGGTCTGTGATTGGTTTACCCTTAGCTCTGCCCCCTAGGTTCCTTTCAGGGCTTCTAGTATGGAGTATGTGGTTTTGTGCGCCCATCCCCCGCAAAGAAGAAAAATCCTTCTTTTTTTCAGTTTTCCCTAGCTGGGCTGCACCCTCCTTATCACAATATGTTTGAGTGTGTTTGTATAGGTGGACGGGAGGAGGTTATGGAGGCTATTTATATTACTGCATGTGTCCTGAGACGTGGGCAGATGCCGCGGTTGCAGGACAGGGGAGATGGTGTCCACGGGGCTGAGGCACAGGGCATGGGTGTAGTCCCGCAGCAAATCAGACCTGCAGCTGTGGAGGCGGTCCAGGCAGGTGCTGTTCGTGCACAGCGCAGAAGGCATGCTGAGGTGCAGGCTCGGCAGCCTCGCCTCTACAGGCCCAGGGCCCAGCTCCAGGGCATGCGTGAGGACCAGGTCATCTCCCTGTACGACTGAGCACAAGGGCTATTAGGGAGCTCTATGAGGATCTAAGACCTGACCTCGAGCCCCTGACTGATCGGTCACATGCCATACCAGGTTTAGTCAAGCTCCTTGCTGCCTTACATTTCTTTGCCTCTGGCTGTTTCCAGTCATCTGTGGCCGCAGTGGGTGGCATGAGCCGGCCCACCTTCTCACGATGTCTCCACCAAGTACTGCGTGCCATGGTCAGCCGGGTGAGGAATTACATAGTCCTTCCCCACAATAGGCAACAATGGGGGACCCTGAACCAGGCCTTTGAGGCATTAGCTGGGATACCACACGTGATGGGAGCTATTGATTGCACACATGTTGCCCTGGTCCCGCCTAGAGACAGGGAGGTGTGACACAGGCCAAATGCATGACCATACATAGGTAAACATGTACTGCTATTAGCAAAGGTCATGAACATCCATCAGACTTAGCTAGACCCCTCCCCATGCCACATGGGAGGTTAGGGGGAGGTGGTGCCCTTCACATCCACATGTGATGTGTCTTATTTCTCAGCTAGTTTGTGTATGTTATGTGACGTTTATGTTATTTGACATCCATACACATAACCCTTGTCATGTGTGTGTTAGTACCACACACTCACTCAGTACTGGAGGAGTCACCCATGACGCAGTATTTGACATGGGGAGGGGTCTAACTAAGTCTGATGGATGTTCATGACCTTTGCTAATAGCAGTACATGTTTACCTATGTATGGTCATGCATTTGGCCTGTGTCACACCTGCGGATAAAGAAAATATAGGGTGTCCCGTCACTGGGGCCACTGCAGATGTGATGGACCTAGGCAAAGTTGACTGTGCTGATCCTAATGTTGGTGATCATTATGGAAAGGTGACAGTGTAAGCAAGGGTGCAACTTGTGTGCATATTGAAAAGGTATTAGTAGCACATACATAGGAATGTAGTCTGCCTCTGTATATTTGATTGCTGCACCCTCATGTGGGCTATAGTGTGTAATTCTGTGGGGCACAGCTTGAAAAGGCTTTGAACAGGTTGCCGACAGCGCAGACGATGGGTACGTGAATTCTGGCTGGTCAGCATTATGCAGCATATGGACACTGACTGCTGAATCTTTAGATGGGGACCTTGGGGGACATGGGAAATATAGGTGCGATAGTTTTGACATTGACAGACCTTCATGGCATACATGATTTGGGTGTGAGGCTCCTTAACCTTTTTTTTTTTTAAATGGTTTCTACTTTGCTGACATATACTTTGAACATGTGATTAGTGCATCTGTAGTATAGTCTAACGTTGGAGGTGGTAGAGATGAGGACAGTAACTACAGTAGCATACACAAGTGCCCCACAAAGAGGATCTGTAGAGCTTGTGATAAGGAAGCTTATCATAGCTCAGGTAGGAGCTATAGAAAAGATGATGTGACTCTGAACAAGCAACCTGTCAGTTCTGGTAGAAGCAAGAAAACAGAGTTTTCACATAAAAGACTACCAGTCCCAGAATGCACCAGGTTTCCAGCAGCCATGAGAGGGGCTGAAGTGAGAGAATGTGTGTGCAATCAAGAGAGCTATGAGGTAATCCCTAAGCACTCATCTCAAAGGGCAGGGCCTGATTCAACACAGCTGCGCTGTGTTAGGGAGCAGCACACATTAGAACAGGATAAGAATAGAGCTTATTCTTCAGATAACAGCTTCAGGGAGAGCTTCAGCAAAAGCTACAGAGGGAGGAAGAGATACAGAGACAGCAACGGCTACAAGCTCAAGCACCAGTATCACCTGGAGAAACAGAAGCCAAGCCAAGCGGATAGAGAGAGAAGGAAACTCTCTGGAAGGAAGAGAAGAAAGGCCATTGGAAGGTCTGGGAGATTCCAAGGCAGTACTCATACTGGGAGGTATTCCAAAAGCCAGCAGAGTCCATTGGACTGGATTCAGCCAGAGGAATGGAGTGGCAGAGATAGGAATCACCAGTGGCTACCTGGAAGAGAGAAGACTGCATGTGGAAGGGACTTTCAGACCAAGGCCAGAAGGTATGTGAGAGAAGATCCAGTGTCCAGGGATCAAGATTGGAAGGCTGGACACCAGAATTGGATTACATATTGGCCAGGCTATACAGAGAGGAATAATGATAGCAGGAGAGGCTCAGGTATGAACACTGATCCAGACCCTATCTATAATAGAGAGTGGCAGCAAGGGAATGAGCATTCTCATGATAGTGCCTTAATGAAAGACTCGTCTGTGCCAATGTATGATAGTGACCATATGCTGATTGATACAGCAGATGAAAATACAGTTTATATGGACTGTTCTCTATCTAAATGCTATTACTAGTTTTCTCTGAGCAAACACATCAGCCATCACAAAGAAACCTAACTTTGTTCTTTATTTCCACTGCAAACAGCTCTTAAAGCAGGATTTGGGCTCACACAGTAGCAGCCAGCCAGCTAAAGGCTTTCAGCTGGTCCATTGATAGTAATTAGGGCTGCACCTGATTGGTGGGTGTGAGCAAGGGAGAATCCCTGCTGAGATCGGCGTGGAAAATAAGCAGAAGTTAACCTAACCAGCAAAGTTTATTCTTTACTTTGTGCCTTTGTATTTGGTAATTATTTGCTAAGAAAACATTAGCTAATTGCCTGACAAGCTGAAGGTTGTTTCTGGTTTACTTTGTGACTTTTTGTTATCCATTTTAAACACTGCAAGCAAGTAACCTCATTTATAGTGCTATCAAGCATACATGTGCTGGTGAATTAAACCCCATCAATAAAAGAAGTATTTTATTGATCTTACCACTTGGTTTCACAACTCAAATTATTGTCATCAGCTGTGTTTGGGAGTGAATGAACTACAATACCCACAATACCTTGCAAGAATCCTATGAATATATGCATCGTCAAGATTGTGTAAGTTCTCACCCTAGGCAGCTGTCTGACAAGCTATAAATGGGAGTGTTTTGTTTTGCCATGGATGTGCACTCTCCATAGGCCATGTGTTCCTTTTCTGTCAGCATATGTGTAATTGTGTCAAATGCATAGTTGTGCTGTCATATGTTTTTGTCAGGATGTGGTCGGCATTTGGTTTTCACGTCTATACCTGTGTCAGGTTGTGTGAACATGAGCTCATGCATTCACATGCAACATATCTTTCTGCAGGTGATGCAGGATATGGGTGTCGGCCCTGGCTGCTGACCCCTGTGCGTCAACCACGAACACGTGCAGAGCAGAGGTACAATGAGGCCCATGCCTCCAGCCGCTCTGTCGTAGAGCGCACCTTTGGCGTGTTGAAAAGTCGCTTCAGGTGTCTGGATAGGACAGGCGGGGCCTTACAATATAAGCCAATGACTGTGGCAGAGATAATCATAGCCTGTTGCATCCTGCACAACATTGCTCTCAGGCACGATATTCCTGCAGAGATTAATGAGTATCTGGAGGATGATCCAACGTGCCCCCCTGTACGAGCTAGTGGTGACACACGAGAGGGCACAGCGGTCAGGCGGAGGGTGATTGCACAGATCTTCTCTGGTACGTATTGCATATATTCCCACATACATGTGTTGTTATATATGTGTGGTGGTTATAGAGGTTGAGGTTTATGTCAATATAGCATTTGGAGAATGCACTGAATTGTCATTTAACTGAACATCCCACCGTCACACATAGGCATGCGTGTGTGATCAACAATGTTGACATGCCACAACAGTAGGTGTTGGTGGATTATGTGGGTGGGTGTTCCCACGCCTGTGAGATGTTTTATGGTGGTCACATTCCCAGTAAGTGGCTGGTTAGGATAGCACCTACTTTGCAAACACAGTTAGTTGTTCAGATGGTATGGGTGGAGTACAGTGACAGCTATAGGATGCGGTATTCACAGTGGGTGGGAGGACCATGTTTGGGGTCTGGTGGCTTGTGGGATATGTGGTTATATTGTACAATTTGTACCTGCTTGGGTGTTTGTTAAGCTCCTGTCAGCTGGCTCTGTGTGTATGTGTCTTACGTGAGGAGCCACATGTCATACATAGCACTATACACATGCTCAGTACTACTTTTCCATGATTGTATTACCTGTTTGTGATTGGTGTGGATGTGTTGGAGTGACTTAATGTATAGTTAATCACGTAGTTCTGACAAAGATATGGTGAGGGAAGGGGACCTGGGCAGTGTTCAGGCCAGGGGGGCGTCTCATTGATACATTTTGATTTTGAAGAACAGCCATTGTGTGCAGTGTTGCAGATGAACACACATACAGAGGTGAAGCGAGTCAGATCAGCAAAGGGTGGTTTAGAGTTGCCAAGTGGTACACTGCATGTGTGCATGGAATGTTTTCTTAGATGTTTGGCAAGCAGGACATGGCATATATTGGTGATGCTATCACAACTTATGCCACATGCATCAGCTAGATGCTGTATATGTTTCTGGGGCAGGAGAGTACAGTCCACAGGAAAAATACTACCTTGCAAATCATAGAAACATAGAAACATGACGACAGAAAAAGACCACAAGGCCCATCTAGTCTGTCCTTAAGAACATAAGAACATAAGATATGCCATACTGGGTCAGACCAAGGTCCATCAAGCCCAGCATTCTGTTTCCAACAGTGGCCAATCTAGGTCATACGTACCTAGCAGTTTCCCCAAGGGACCACAGGTTCCACAATGCTAGTACTGGTTCAAGCTTTGATATCCTGGGTCCCTTCTTAATAATGGGTTATGGACCTTTCCTCCAGGAACTTGTCCAAACCTTTTTTAAACCCAGCTACACTAACAGCCTTTACTACATCCTCCGGTAACAAATTCCAGAGTTTGATTACACGTTGAGTGAAAAAATATTTTCTTTTATTAGTCTTAAATAGTTTACCCTGTAGCTTCATTGCATGTCCCCTAGTCTTTCCATATTCTGATAAGGTAAACAATCGATCTACGTTTACCCGTTCCACTCCGTTCATTAATTTATAGACTTCTATCATATCTCCCCTCAGCCGTCTCTTCTCCAGGCTAAAGAGCCCCAACCTTTTTAGCCTTTCTTCATAGGAGTAGCCTGCCTTCCATCCCCTTTACCATTTTGGTGGCTCTTCTCTGAACCTTTTCTAAAATCGCTATATCCTTTTTAAGATACGGCGACCAGAATTGCACACAATATTCAAGGTGCGGTCTCTACCATGGAACGATATAGAGGCATTCCATAACAACAACTACAACAGTCCACTTTTTACCTTTAGAGATCCTCTGTGTTGGTCCCATGCTTTTTTGAATTCAGTTACTGTCCTCATCTCCACCACCTCCACTGGGAGACTATTCCACGGATCCACTTACTCTTTCCGTAAAGAAATATTTCCGCATATCACTCCTGAATCTATCTCCCTTCACCCTCATCCCATGTACCCTCGTAGCAGAACTTGCTTTCAATTGAAAGAGGCTCTCTCCTGAACATTTATGCCACGGAGGTATTTAAACATCTCAATCATATCACCTCTATCCCGCCTTTTCCTCTAAGGTGTACATATTAAGATCCTTAAGTCTGTCCTCATATGCTTTATAATGAAGCCCATTAATCATTTTTAGTAGCAACCCCTCTGCTCCGACTCCATCCTGTTCACATCCTTTTGAAGGTGGGGTCTCCAGAATTGCACACCATACTCCAAATGAGGTCGCACCAAAGACTTATACAGAGGCATTATCACCTCCTTTTTTCTGCTAGCCATTCCTCTCCGTATGCACCCAAGCATCCTTCTAGCTTTTGCCGTCGCCTTTTCTACCGGTTTAGCTACTTTAAGATCATCAGATACAACCACGCCTAGGTCCCGCTCTTCTTGTAGTGGACAAAAGTACTTCACCTCCTATACTGTATTGCTCCCTTGGATTGCTGCAGCCCAAATGCATGACCTTACATTTTTTAACATTAAATCCCAGCTGCCAAATTCTAGACCATTCTTCAAGCTTAGCTAGATCCCTCCTCATGTTATCTACACCTTCCTGGGTGTCTACTCTATTGCAGATTTGGTATCATCCGCAAAAGAGGCAAACCTTACCCGACAGCCCTTCCGCTATATCACTAACAAAGATGTTAAATCGTAGCAAGGGATGTTATGTCCACATATACACACAGACTTCAGTGAGAAATAATTTCTTCAGGTGCACATGTAGGCTACCGAGACTATAATATTCTCACTGTCACACGGTGTGATGACACACAGCCATCATGGTGAGGTGACAAGCAGACATGGTGTGGTGTTTTAGCATACGTGCCGCTGACATAGCTATAGATTTGGGAACATCATCAGCACACAGCTGTCAATATGTTTATTTGTGTGTGATGTACAATGCAGGACATTTCTTGGGCCAGTGGAAACAGGAGGTGTACCTGGATATTTCCAGTGTTACAGCAATCTACAGGGCGTCACAGACACAATTGGGACAACAGTACACACGTAGAGGTGGTATTGTTTGCAATATGTGGTAACTTGCCCAATATTGAGACGTTGCGATGAAGCAAATACATGGTGGGGGCACACACCTCTATTGACCAGTGTTTGCAGCAACAGAGAGAAGTAAGGGAGGCGATAGAGGGATTAAGGACAGCTGTAGTTAGCATCTGACACCTCTGTGCAACCTCTCTCATGTGAGAGATATGTACAGTGTGATAGTGAACAGTCAGTCAGTAGGTGATGTTGTGGTGTCTGGACAACTGTGGATAGGAAGGTGCAGTGTGTGTTGCACAGCTACAACATGACATATGTTTGTTTATTTGTGTGTTTCACACTGCACAGGACATAGGTTGTGAGGATGCTGTTGCTGTGGTGTAGTGGCAGGTGACCATACATCTGCCAATATGCTATGGTCGTGGGTATGTAGATCTACAGATACATTGTCTGTGCCTGCAGTCATGAGGAATACATGTCCTAATTGATATCTAATATTGACCACATTGTTGTGGGTAATCGTTTTTTCCTCACACCTGCCTCAACCATATCTTGATGGTGTTCCACATATCCCCATGTATTTGTGTCCATTATGTCCTCGTTAACAATTTCTCTGGGACATGTACAAACAGAGCTGCATGTGTGTGGAGGGTGTATTTTTCTTTGGTGGTGGCCTACACTTGCTCCCTAAGGGAACATTGTATCGCATCCAACACCAGGGGTACCACTGAATGTCACTGGGCTTCGATGTCTACACCTCTCCACTTGTGCACATACAGGCATGTGGTTAATTGGGCACGCTGACCTAAGCATACTGTGTGGGTGTGTCTTTATGGGTTGGCTGTGGGATGATGCAGTGGTCAGACATAGGGACACTATCATGTACTGTAACGGATTGGTGCACCTGGGGGGCGGTGGTGTGTGTGCTACCTCTGCTGTCATGGTGTTTACCTTGTGAAACTATTTCTACATGTGGTGTTTGTTGTGAGCAGACCTGTGTAATGTGTTTTGAGGGACCACTGTTTTTAGCTGCGTTTATTTTTTCCAGATATTGCCATAATGTGGACATGCATCAGCAGTGGCTTGACATGGTGATTGTACACGTTCTTCCTGACATTGTCTCCCTTCACTGTGACCTGATATGGCTGTTGAGTGGCTCCAGGGATCGGTGACGTACACCTGATGCCACACACACGGTTTGTTGCACTTTTGTAAAGTTTTGGTTTACATCTGCCTTACCTGTGGATGATTTACTATTTGTATCATGTACATGCTATGTTGCGTCTCTGTCCACATAAAAAGATGCATGTAGTGTGTAGCTGTGTGACGCCTGTGTGACATGAACATGGACATGACCATATCCATGTGACACCCGTGTCTGCGTTTACAATTCCTGATATCTCCAATCTGCAGTGTGTTTTGTGTTGTTTTAATGTCATGCCTGCCTTTGCATCCCACTTAGTATGTATTTCCTATGGTGTAATTCTCTTCAATGTGTGTTGGTTTTGCAAGGTGTCTAACACTACAATACTTATCCTCTCCTGACACAGGGCAGAGAACATACCGGAAACATCTCAAACAGTGCATCAGGCTTCACCATCACCCACCTGATGGTGGACACAGCACCATGGACCTTACTGTGGACGATGACTGCTATTGAATGTTGGACCTCTGAGAGTGGGACACATGCCAGGGATAGGACAGTATTACCCTTGCAATGCTGCTCTGCCAATCACAGAGCTGTCCAACACACTTTTGCTGCCATGCTTTTGCTAGGCGTCCTGCTCATTTCAGGGGACACACATGAACTGTCAAGGAATGTGTCATATGTGAAATGTGACACGTGACTATGCATGGCCACGGTTGTAAGGGACATATTTGCCATTACCTTTTGGATTGCTGATACACTTTGGCCTTTGGACAATGTGTCCTGATCTACACCTGTGCAGCAGGGACTGAAATTTACAATGTATGTTGTACATTGCTCCCCAGTTGTTTTGTTGTTGTGTTTTTGACATGTGTGCGACATGGCACACAGGATACGCTCATCTGTTTGTCTAAACATAAACATACAGCCATGTTTATGGCATACAAGCAACGATGGAGCAGTACTGTTTGTCTATGGTCCACCTGCCGCCCCCACCTCGACAGGATACATTTTTGCCCACACCACAGCGTTCATGCACACCAACATCCTCGATTGATGTTTGCCATGGGCAAGGGGGGGGTGACGGGGAATGTGTGCCATCACTGTATCATGTTGGTATGTGTATGGTGCTTGTGGAAAATTCCTGACTATGTTTGGGAACACACCAGCATGTGGACCTTTGAGTCTGTGGGGGTCACTGTAAGAGGATGTTGCACATCATTTCCATCTTCACATGCTGGTTCTAGTGTGTGTTAACTGTGCAGAGTGACAACTGTGGCAAGTATGTACACACCTTGCATTGTACGTCTGTACAGTCCTGTTTATCCCCTGCAGTACGGACACTCACATTGCCCCATTATATTGGGAGTGTGGCAGTGTTGGTGTCCGTTGTCCTCCTTAAATCGTGCACTCTATGTACTGTGCTATATGTGCCCAAACATTGTATACGCAAACAACAGTGGGGGGGAACTCCTGCATGGAGTTTTCTTTTGCAGGTTTTTGAAGGTAGTTTAGTTTTTATCCTCTCTGAGTTCATGATACTATGCTACATTTTTGCATAAGCTAATAGTGCTTTGATGATTGTTTGGGGCGGTCTACATTGTTGCAAACTGTGATTCCTTGATCAGCCATTAGCTGTCAGCTGCAACATTACTCTCAAAATGCGGTTTCTCCTCATTAAAAAGCATGCTAAAAAAATATGCTGTTTTCATTTGTGTGTCTCGTGTGTTGCCAGACGGATATGTTTGGAGGGACTGGTGATGTGAGGTGGGGCCTCATCATGCAGCACGTTACTGTCTACATGCACTGATATGTACCTTACACATTTGAGGCATGCAGCAGCTGGAGGGGGATGGGGGGCCTGCTGGCCTGTGCAAAGCATGCACTTGCTGTACATTATATCTCGTGCCCTTCAGGTGTGGTGTCACCAGTCACCTTTCTGTAGGATGTGGGTTGCTGCATTGCAACATGTACTTCCACTTTTCACCAGTGATGTACTCACCTTGATATTATGATGGCACTGTCTACACTATCTTTGAGAATAAACAAAATAAAGATATGTTTTTACAGACATTTGTCTATTTTCTGCTTGATCATGGTGACAAAACATGCAAGGGAATGTGTGTCTTTCATTCAGTCCTTACTCCTTATGATCCAGAGACACCAGGGTATTTTTGTTAATGTCACTAGATGTAGATTGTCATGTCTTTCTTCCCAGGTAATGGAGGGTTACGTGACTTGAACAAGGACACATGGCGTGGTTAATGTGAATTTTACCCTGGCTGCTTGGGTTTCCAAGAGGTTTTCAAACCACTGAACTACTAACCCACTCTTTCAGCACATTGACACTTGTATCTCGTGATTTGGTTGGGATGTAGATGGCCCACCTGTGCACACATCCTTGTAAGGTGGTAGCTGTGTATCAGACCAGCCATTTGTGACATCACTGGCTTTACAGAGTCCCATAGACACTCTCCCGTGGTGGTATTTGTTTGGAATTGTGCTCAGTGTGCTGTTTGTGGGAGTAGTTATATCCATGTGTTGTACCTCTGTAGGTTGCAGGTTGACACCCACAGGTGGGTTATATGTTTATTGTATGTTGTGCTAACATGAGCATTAGCTAACATGAGGTTCATTAACAGTACACACACCCATCCCTCTCTTCATTGTACACCAAGGTTTACCCTGTGCACTGCAGAGCCATCAGATCTTATCTGATACATGGGTCTCTTTCTTTATGCTGTTTACATGACAGTGCACCTGTTGGTTTGGTATGGTTGGTGTGGTTCAGCTGGTGTCTGGTACACGTGTTTGCATGTTGAACTCTCTCCAGTCCTGATCCAGACTATTACACAGCTCCACAGAGGATCCTCTGCGGCATGTGTGGTTTAGTTTTGTTAATTCCTTGCTTGCTGTATCCACTGCATAACATATCAGTGTGTGTGCGCATGCTGTCCCTGGTCATAATTACAGCCTGGGATGTGATCTTTAAACAGCAGATCTGCATGTGCTTTTGGCCATGATTGCTGGCTTGGGGTTGGTCTGCCCGGACAGCCAACAGGCATCTTGTGTGATGTCCTGCACTATTTTTGTATGTATGTTTTGCTAATTAGCTCACGTTGGTGGTGTGGGCTACAGGTTTGTGCATTGCCATTTATGGTATTGGGCGTGGGTGAATGAGTCCTCTCTATTCTCTTTTGATATTGCCTGTGCGTTGTTACGTTGGCAGAAGTGGTTTTCAGGGATGGATAGCGGCGTGACACTAAAGATAATTGGTGAGTGCATACGTAAGTTGTATAGGTGGGAGGAGCACCAGGCAAGGATTCTGCCCATCAGCAGTTGTGGACCAATTCCTTGCGGTCCATTTTCTGTCTACCAGGCTGTTGTGTCCTCCTACCCTGATGTGCATGCTTCTTAGAACCCCACGTCCTGCACTACTACCGACCATTCCTGCGAAGTTGGGCAGCCTTATCCCTGGTGACCTCTCTTGTGTCGTGCTTCTGCATAGCTAGTGCTACTCGCCAAGCTGTCATGTCTGAAAATTTCAAACTATCCTGCCATTTCCGAGCAATCCTCATGCTGTGCACATCGTTCCCATCCACTGTCACCACACTGTTCATTATAAGCATCAGCAAGTCTGTACATAGCTACATCTGTCAACGATGTCTTTTGGATCCATTTTCTCTAAGCTGACACTTGGGCTGGGGGGGTGGAGGAATTTGTGTGGTCCAGCAGCTTGGTGCATCATACATCTTTATTCTACATATGCCTTGACTTTCCTTTTACATGAGTCGTGTGGGGGTGGGTGGCGGGCTGGTATGTACACAGGGTGCTGTGTGGCGTGTGTTTGGTGGTTACGCTGGTGTGCTTTGACAACAGTATACTCTCGTTGACCTTGACATATTAGGGTGTGAGTTCGAATGCATAGTGCTCTTGGAAAACGGATCAGTTTAGTGGCCACCTCGGGGTACGCATCATTGGTGAAACGGTTTAGGTAACACCTTTGATAGCAGACATGGCAGGATCTTAATGGTGTGTCTACAATGGTGCCCTGGGAGTTGACAACCCGTTTCAACATGGACTATGTGAGAAAATGTTCTAAGTCTGGGCCTTTATGCTGACTGTGTATGTTTAGGATGTGGCCGTTGTCTAGGTGCACCCTGAAAAAGGTTGGCGAGTTGTTTCAGTGGAACTAGAGTGAGGGTTCGTTAGTTACTGACATGGCAGCACATATTGGTGCGCAACTGCACCATTGAAAAAAAGGAATACCCTGCTGGCAAACCTAGTTCAGATTGGTGAGTTTTGAAAGCATGAAACCCTTGCACCGTCAGTCGAGTGTCTTCACCATTGATGGTAACGAGGACTGGCTATTACGTCGTTGCCATGTCAGCACAACCCCATTTATCATTTCCATTGCATTACAATTGTACACAGTGGCTGATGGGGGCCAGCCAAAAATAGTGCTCTGGACGCTGTCCCGCCTCAGTACAGCCCCCTGAAGGAAGCAACATTGTAGTGTGGCTGTGTGTGAGCGCATGCGTCACTTTTACGCTGATGTTTGGCCGCACTATATGGTCAGCTTTATAGGGGAAACTGTATGCTACAGTGGCTTTGTTGTGTGCATTTACTAGCACTATTACTTAATTACAATGTAAAATTGCTTCGTAGATGCAAATATTCCATTTAACAGGTAATCCCTCATCTAGCCCTTATTCATTGTTTGGGCCACAGCTGGGGATTACAACCATCCAACGTGGCTCCCCTACAAACCATTTGGTGACCGGCATGTCTTGAGTAAGCAAGAAATGACCCCAGGTGTTGTTGTGCTCTGGGGGTAGTTGTCTGGTTATTGAAAATCAAATAAAGGGGGCTAATGACACCGCCTTATGGCCTTGTCGCACACAAGTTATACAGATTCCACACACGCCCGGGCCTTCTCTGCACGACACCTCGGCGGGTTAACAAAGTTCAAAAATGAAAAACACAACCCTTCGTGCCTATTCACCTGTTAAAAGCCAACCGCCACCACTGTCTGCTTGCATGGTGCTGCAACTCACCGCTCACTCGCCTTATGACCATCCGCAAAGACCGCCCGCATCGACTTAACCATCGCACAGCCTCTGTGGGAGGCAAACCACTGACCCTCTGCTCCCATGACATGCCATCCCCTCCACTCTGTGCATCCTACAGCGCCTGTTGGGGATGTGTGGGTGCAGATACATGTACACATGGGCTGTGGGCAGGTTAGCGCACTTTATGCCGCGCAAAAAACAGACAAAGGACCTCGTGCAGGTAACCGCCTTATGAAGCACGCCCAACACACTTAAACAGGGCGTCGGTGTGCCGTCGGGCGTTTACTGCGACCGGCGAGAAACAAACTGCAAATGATTAGGGGACTCCTTCAGTGCAACTCTGTAATCCATACTCGAGTACGACTGCCCATTCAGCCAGCCTTTTGCGCCCATTATAACGCAAACAGTTAGCGGGATTGAGACCCATAAACCACTGCACCATTGGAGTCATTGTCCTAACCCATGTCTGTGCTGTTGGACTTTTGTACTAAGGAATCTGTATCATATCTCCCAGGGATGAGAGGAGCTATAGAAAAGGATGAAGTGAACTCCTAGATAGTGTACGCAACCCTGTTGTCCTGTTTTCTTGTAGAAAATAAGAACAGCAAGGAAATTATTCCCCGCATAAAAGACTACCCTGTCCCAGAATGCCTCACCAGGTTTCCAAACAGCCATTAGGACGGTAGGATTCTGGAACAGTGGGGGAAACGGGTGGGGTGGTTCAAGTCAGGAGGGCCAACCTGCATGAAAGAGTAAAATCCCTAAGCGAGCAAGTCATCTCAAATGGACAGAGCCCTTAGTCATCACAGGCGTGCATTCTGTGTTACAGGATAGAAAGGAAGCAACGATTCATCCAATGGCGCGAGAATAAAAAGGTGTAAGAGTTGGGTTTTATTCTACAGCAGCCATCTAGGCCTATAGTCCTCATCATCATACAGTTCAATAGTAGTCGAAACGAGTTGTAATATACCTCGATGCTCTCAGGGAAGTCTCAGTCAATGAGCGTAGATGTCACCTTGGAGGTGCGGATTCTGGCCAAGACAAGAACTACGATCGCCAAAGGCTCCGGGACTACAGGAGATGTTGCTTAAGGGCCTAAAAATCAATAATGCTAAAGGAAGAAAACCGCTTTGTGGCTGGAGGGAGGCGAAGGGGGAGGGTAAGGAAGAAAAGGCCCTTTGGGAGGCTATGTGAGGGGTCTTGGCAGGTAGTGGCCCAGTAACGAATATAAAACTAAGGTGAGGGAATGGTGAGTTGAAGAGTCGCACTTGGGGAACGGGGAGGGGGGGGGGGGTGAACGACAGGGGATGTGACTCAAATTAGTGCACAGTGAGAAATGACGGTGGGTCCAAGGGCGAAAAAGCAAATACGAAACCATTGGACGTGGGAAAAGCAAACCATCAGACGAAAATGGTGCTAGAGGCAGACAACCATGAGCTAGGTAATCTCCTTCAGGACATGGTACCTGTGAGGGAAGACGTCTGCGACCGTGGAAGGGTGAGGGCCCACTGTATTGAAGGACCGCTGGGAAGCCAGCGACGGAGTATGGTGAAGAGACGACGCCAAGGTGTCGCATGGAGATCTGGATTGTGCGTAATGGCATGTACATCCGGGGAGACTGGACTACATGACTGGCCAGGGGGGCGTATATAGAAGGACAGCCGATCTCCTACACACAGGCAAATGAAGCTGCATGTATGAGACAACTGATCTATCGACCCGAGCTACTAACTTTGCAAGAAGACGAGCCCGACGGGTAAACAATGTATTCTCCTGCAAGCTCTGCGCATTGTGATGAAATTGCTCTGTGCGCCATCCGATGATATTGAGAAGGTGCGCATGATTGTTTGAAGCAATGGTGGAATGACGTTGCAGATGAATAAATTGGTGTTATAACATGGGGGTCGACATGCTCTCTGTGCTACGTACACTCCTTTTGTGTAATTTCTGTTACTAAGAGTGAAAGTACAGGCAACCATCACAAAGAATACCACACACTATGGGTTCTTTAATCTGCACTCAGAACAAGCGCCTCGAGGGAGGTTTTTCAATCGTCCAGCGCAGGGAGCTATAATCGAGGCCAGCTAGAGGGGTTTTCAGCTCGGGTAACTGCTAAGCTCATTGAGCCCTTACCTAATGTGCACTTGTGAGCTTCTGAGGGAGAGATGTAGTATACTGTAGTGCTGAATGTCGGGTAAGATAGATATAAGACGTTTAACCTGGAAAGACAGCAGTTTTTTTTCCTCTTTCCTTTTTGTGGGATTTTTTTTGTTTTATTGTTTGTTGCTGTTTTTTGATACATGCCAAAGAAAAATATTTTAGCCTAAAGCCCTACAGAACAAGAACCATTTGGTTTATGGTGTTTTATTCAACCAGGGTCCCTATCTTTTCTTTTTAGCTTTGAATTTTTGGCCCTGACCACCAAGTTTGTTTGTCTCCAAGTGGTTGGTTCTTTTTTGGTTTTTCCCTGATTGTTTGTTGTTTTTCCCAAGTTTTTTTTCAGTCTAACATGAAGAGCAAGTTAAACCTGATTTTAAATGTGCTTTTTTAACAAGCAATTAGGTTGTTTTCGTTTTGGCAAGAGAAATAACCCCATAACAAAAATGTTTAAATAATCCTTTTCATTGGGGCCCCTTTAAACCATCAAGGAACACAACTAATTAAGTGTGGGGGGGTGAGCAGCTGTGTCCTGAGTGTGAATGAAACTTTGCCATTGCCCCCAAATCAATCCCCTTTTGCAAAAATCAATGATAGATTATATGCACTGGCCAAGGACCTGTTGAACATTTTCTCCCAACCCAGGCCAGACCCCGCTCCCCTGACAGGCTTACTGTTTTGCCCTGTGCCTTGGCATCATCCAGTGCACCGCCCTTTATGCCCCCCCCGGGTGGGTCCGCACCCCAAAGGTTTACATCTCACCGCCTTCTGCTTGCCCCACGGGAATGTTTACATGCCCGCCTTAAATGGACCCCAAACAACAATTGTTTAATAGCCGCCCAAACTTTTCTTCTGACGTCCGCCCAACCTCCAAAACAGCGCAACCGACCCTTTATGCCCGCCCCCGGCCGCCAAAAAGATCAAACCCCCGCCACAACAACCTCACACGACCCCCTTAAAAAAAATGCCCCGAAAAAAAATGTATAACCTGGCCCCCCTTATGCCCGCCAAACCTTTACAGCGGCGACGGCTCCTTTGATGCCCCCGCACAAAAATCCAACTTATGCCTTGCCCTTACACGCACTCCTAATCCCCATAACATATGGGAAATGCCTCAACCAGCCCCCTCCTTCCGTTAACAAACGTAAGGGGGACATTTGGAACCCATGATACCCTGGCAACAATTTGGGTCCCCCAGGGGTTGGGGGTTGGTTTGTGGGACACAATTTTGTGCTGGTGGGCCCCCCTTTCTGTTTCCACTTGCGTGTTGGGCTGGCTGTCCACATCCCCTGCAAAAGACACCTTATGACAAACTCCCCATATTAAAATAGTAGCCTTCCCTACATCACTTAGCCTAATGCCAATCAGCGTGCCACCATATATTAGACTGGCTCCTACAAGTAATGCCTCAGCCAGCTTTGGCTCATTGGGCACTGTGGGGGAGCGAACCCCTGATCCCTGCAACATTAGTATGTGCCTTAACCATTGTGCTGTGGCTCGGAGCTTCTGTTTGCACATCAGCGCGCTGCTTATACTTCTCAGTAGTAGACCTGCCGCCGAAAACATCAGCGCGCCCTCCTTATGCAGCCCAAAAAATCAGCGCCCGCTTTCGGTCGCCCAGTATTTCTCTGCCTCATAAATTAACAACTCAGCCAGCGTCAGTGGGCAGGTGGGGGATCAAACCCCTGCTCCCTGCAATCATTGGCCAGTGTCTTAACCGTATGCTGTGGCTTCTGTTCCTGGTTCTTGAACATCAGCGCGCCGCCGTATGCCATTCAACACTAACAGCGCACTGCCCTTCTGCCGTCCACACCTAACAGCGCATACGCCTTATTGCGCCCCAACTTCACCGAGCACCGCTGTATGCCCAACATTACCAGAACACTGCCGCATGCCGCCAAAATTAACCAGTGCGCACGCTTGTTCAGATGCCGCCCAGAATTAGGATTAGGCAATAAAATTAACAGTGCGCAGCCCTCTGCCTCCTATAGCGCTTTTACCCATAACAGTTAATGTCCTCATCCAGCTTTTTCGTTGCCCAAAGATGGGGGATTGAACCCATGATCCCTGCATCATTGGTCAGTGTCTTAACCATTGTGGCTGGTGGCTCTTGTTCCTGTTCCTGGATAATCAGCACGCAACCTTATGAGCACACGCGCATTTTTCGTCCCGGTGATGCCTTTCTCAGCCAGGGGACACGCCCACCTCATTATTTGGCATCCGGCACAACGACCGCGGCCCCGACATTACCGCGGTTAGGTAAACATACCCCTAAAATACATTGACAGAAAAAAATATTCAAGACTATTTTTTTTTTTTTTAATTGGAAATTTAACAAACTTACATAGGCAAGCATAAAGAAACTTGTGATGACCTGATGGAATTCAATACATACAACATAACCTAAAGGCATACCATCAAAACCTTAGCCCCCAATTCGGGGAGCATACGAAGGAAACATACTACAGGCAATCCAAGTACAAACTCTACTTAATGACAGCTTTTAAAACTAACCAACCACCCCAATCAAATAGATCCAGGCCCCACTTTATCAGAAAGAAATATCTCCAGCTGAGTAGACTCAAGAAATATAAACTTTGATCCCTGAAAGGTTATCCGACACTTGCAAGGATATCTAAGAAACAACATCACGCTGATAGCGCCCAAAACAACATAGGTTTAAGGGCCAAAAA